>JABUQX010015430.1:20000-40060 GCA_015478945.1 Trachelipus rathkii | reverse complement strand
TATTTATTATATTAGTATATGGATACATGGTTTTGATTTGGGGGAAAAGGGGTCGGCTTCTTTTAATAAATTGCAGATAGGATTGTTCCATAGTTCTTAATGGCTCTTAATTTGACTAAAAATCTCTTTTTTTTTATCGGTTGTTAAAAGGTAATATATCATGGAAATGGAGGTTATTCGGTATGATTTTTATTGACTATTAAGTCAGATGTATAATATGAGAGGAGGCGACTTTAATTGTCTTTTCAGGCAAATGCCTACGTGCGTGAGCATTCCTGTAAACTATAATATATATTAGAAACGGATGCATGAAAAAAGATAAATGTTTGGCACGTTTTGGTTTTCTGCAAATCTATGTCTCTAAAGTAGGATTGAAAGTGATTCAAGTATTATAAGCACTATAAGTACAGAGCGTTCCATATTTAGTATGGTCAGAGTTTCATAGACAGAGATGATTTTTGCTTAATGTTGGTTTGAGATTGTACTTTTTCTAGGTTGTTGACATCAGTACTATTTAATTTTAAGAACTCAGCAGTCATTAACATTATTGGCGGTAAGTAGCAGATTCGTCATTTATTTGATCTATGTATTTTGAATTTATTTGTTGGTCTTTGACAACTTTTAAAATTCTTTGGATATGATCAGAGTATCTTAGCTTAAGGTAATATAATTTTTTTAGATTATGAATAATTTAACTTTCACTGGTTCTAACTAAAAGCATAAATTTATATTTGGTTTATCTACGTGAAGAGTGTAATAATGAGAATTGGGTCTTTGTCTTTGCCTGAAAGATTATAATAAGATTAATTTGTCATGTTTTTTTGTTTTGATTTTGTTGCCTTATTATATCAACTTTTTATCCTTCTATTTGTTGAAAATTATAATATACTAATATTTTATTGAGTTAATCGGGTTTTTCACAATAGTTTTCAGGTCAAGTTGGGAATTGTATTATTTCTTTTTAGTTTTGGATGTCTCTTGTTAAAATAGTTGTCTTTTCTCATATAATTTGGTAATGTTTTATTGGTCATTATATGACTCAATTTAAGCTTGATTTGGCTTACCCATGAAATAAATTTTTTTTCATTTTTCTCTCGAAGTTTCTTTTGACCTCATTGTTATTATTCTGTTAATGCTGCGCATCTGGAGGCACAATATTTTAGTGAAATATCTATCCATTCTAATTTTTTGTAAAACTTAAATAAAGTTGCGGTTTTTATGGCAATGGTTCAAGAATTCTTCTTAAAGCTTCTTGGCTAGATTGGTTCGTTGTCTCGAAATTCATGTGTTTTTCATATGACTCTGCAGAATTCTTTATGCTATACGATTATATTGTTTCGTCTGTCTTGACAACATTTATTCGCATTTGCCATTTTGCCAATTTTGAGTGGAGTTTACATCAATGATACTGTTATTCTATCAGATTCATATTAGATGTTTTTTTTATGATATGATTTTTTCAACACCAATTTGATCAGTTTCTTTTGAATCATCGGTTAGATTGTCGTCCAGACGGCTTCTTCTGCCCTTGAATATTATGTTTCTTTCAATTCCACATTCACTAATTTATTTCGCAGCTTTAATCAGTCGTTTTCAAAATTTTCCTCATTTTAGCGGTTCTTTACTCTCTTAAGTATAGTCTTTGGGTTCGCTAGAAAATTATGGTCTTTCAAAAATTGACTTGATATTAGTTCTTTTTTTTTTCTTGGGAATTTATTTATTTTGTTATGGTGTTTGTTGCAGTTGATACATACTTGGGTACTCGCATTTTCGTAGATTGTTAACTTAGCTTTGTTGCAGCCGCAAATATGCTATCTGCATATTTTGAGATTTTTCATATGGGATAATGTCAGAAGATAAGCTCTTGTTGTAACTCAAATGCTAAAGATTAGTTGACTTACTAAGCATGATAATAATCAAACGGAAAAAAACATTAAAATTTAGAGAAATAATAATAGTAATTACGTTTTAATCGCTTATTAATTAGTTATTTTATACTTTATTAGTCTAACTCGTAAATAGATGTTATTATTATTCTTTCTAAGTTTCTTTCTACTTTCTTTATTATTAACACTTAAAAACGTGTCTGTGTATTAAACTTCTATTATAATTGATGCTTCATGTATTATATATATTTTTTTTTTTTTCTTAGGTCCTTTACAAGTATTTTAAGTGTTAGGTTAGGGATATAATGTGTCACCTCTGCCCCCTTATGATTTTACGCTCATGTTTATATATATTTTTTATTATATTATTTATTTGTAGATATTTATATTTTCTTTATTTATTATATATTATTATATTTTTATATATATACTTATTTTTATTATTATTTTTATTCTATTAATTATAATATATATATAATATTTATAATATATAATTATATTTATATTATATATTATATTATTTATTATTATATTATATCTATATTAAGAATGTTAAAGACTTTAAAAATATATGTGATATGTATAAATTTGTAGTATTTATATTTTTTATTAGATATATATATTATTATATATTCTTATATATATATATATATATATAATATAATATTATAATTAATATCCATATCGTAATGATATTATTTATTATATTATTATTATATAGTATAAGTTTTATATATTTATATTTAATATATTATATTATTATATTATAGATATTTATACTATTAATATTATATTATATATATTTATATTTATACAAGATTAATTATTTTTAGATTATATTATAAACCTTTCTGTTCCATATTTATATATACTCGTAAATTATATTTGTTATAGTAGGTTCTTGCGGTGATCTTATATTAACAATTAATGTTCGGGACTGTCTGGCACAGATTATGGAGTTTTTGATATTTTCGCTTTTCTTTGTAGCATTAGTTTAGGATTTATTTTGTATATTATCCTAACATACTTTATTGTAGGGGTATTACTTACTTATTATATAGATTTTGGTTACTACACAAGCTGTATTTTATATATTTTTAGGTAAACAGTTTATATCGTTAGGTATCCCTTTATTTTCTAGGTTTTCTAAAACAAAAACTGATTCGTGGTAGTGGGTGTTTTAGGGTTAGTATGGTTATGAAGATTGTAATTTTAATGTATATTCTGTTATCATGGCATTTTTCTAGTATTTTTTGATAGATTAGTATATGTTTATTTGAGAGTATAGTTATTTTTGTGCTAATGTTCTGGATTAATGAAGTTATGGATTTTTTAAAAAATATTATTTAGAGTGCAGAAAGTTTAATGTTATTTAGTTTATAAGTGATTTAAGAATAAGTGTTTAGTTCGTGAGTTATACTTTTTGTTTTTATTATTTGATATGATGCCTTTCACTATGGATAGTTATTTTTTACTTTAAAAATTTACTGGGGTAGCATAATTGTTTATGAGCTTATATGATTGGAGATTTTTTTGTAACTCTTAGAAATTTTTTCAGAAATTATATTTTTTTGATTCAATCTTAGATTTATTTACTTTATATATATTATACTCTTATATGTTATATATATATATTTACTATATTATATTTATATATTAATATATATTATATATTATTATAATATATATTCTATATATATTATTTATAATATATTTATAATATTTATATTAATCTATCTACGTAGGCCTATTTTTATATTTATATATATATATTATTTTACTTTATGTTATATTATTTATATTAATACTATTATATTATTATATTTATATATATTATATATATATATTATATATTTTCTATATATATCTACTTACTATATATATATTTACTATATATAATATATATTATATTTAAATATATACTATGTATATTAATATATTACAGTATATATATATATATGATACTATTATTAATATTTAATCTTATATATCTTATTATATATATACTATATATTCTATTCATATTTATATAATGAGCGTACTAGTCGTATGTGGATATCTGAGTGCGCGCGTTATATATTTATATGGGGTTATTAGGTGGTATAGTACGATACGAGTTATAAGCTAGCGCTATACATTCGCGGAGATTGTATGTGTTATTTAGTCCGGGCTATTATTATGTCGTATTTAGTCATAGTAGTGCTTTGGTCTCTACATGTAGTAGTGAGGTATTGGGTGTTGTATTTTAGTTTTATAGTTATATATGTTTAGGTGTGTCGTTATTTTGTTCTAGTGAATTTTTGAGTATTTGCTATACCAGTATCGTATATATTGTGTATAGTATTATATATATATTTTGATATATTAATATTGATTTTGATTATATTATATAGGTAATATATGTATATTTATATATTATTATTATATATATATAATTACTGATATGTATATATCCGTATTACTACTATATATTATTTAGTAGCATGAGTATCTCTATGTGTGTATAAATATGTATTAGTAGTATTCTAAGTATTAGGTATTTATTATATATATGTATCTATATGAGTTAGGTAGGGTATTAGTAGCTGAGTGACTGCCCGTATGAGTAGTGATATATAGTATTAGGGTGTGTGAGATATTATTATTGATGTGCATTGTGTGAGGCTGTCAGATCCTTTTTGTAAACAATCCAGATATCCTTAAAAAGAAACAAATTATATGAAAGAATAATGCAGACTGAAATGGGTCGCTCTCTTATTTGATAAATTATGAAATTGGTATACTAGAGCTTTCAATGTGTTGCTAATCAATTCATACTAGGATTTTTATTATATAAACAATTAGAAAAGAATTAAAATTATGACGGGAGGTATTGAGCTCGTGTTAAAAAAATCATTAGTGATTCAATGATTACTTAAATTTAAAAATAAATATTCAAAAAAAGGTGAACAATGATTTAAGTTTTTGTGAAGTAAAAGAGGTTCACGCGCTGTGCAGGAGTTTGATGTATATTGTTCCCCAGTGGAGGGCGGTTCTTATATAAAAAAATAAGGAAAGTTGGTGTAGGCCCTCGTGCGTGTCTTTTAGGGCATCCTCCCTAGTTCAGGTTATGTACCAGAATGGGTGTGTAAGTTAACATATAGGACGTTTGTGCTCTGGGTTATATTCTGTTTACCTACACAGCTTTAGTGAAGGGTGACTGAGAGGTCCTGAAATGAGAGGCCCTGAACATCGTGGTGGGCTTTCAAATGAAAAAGTCTATGGATGGGTTTAACATACTTTTGTGAGAGGGACTGTAAATTTTTTCCTCAAAAAGAAACCCATTTGTTCGTTTTCATTATATCATTTTTCTGATCTTTTTTAGAGTAATTCTCTCTGGTTTGGTTAATTAAAATCTGAAGGTATGATGGCCCTGTGACCTACCTTATACGCTATATATATATATTATATTTTACTTATTATTATTATTACATATCTATCATGTACTTTGTCAAACTGTAGTACCAGTAATATCTCTTGGTAGGCTTTAATATATTTTTTGAATTTTTTATTAGGTTTATCCTGATATATAGTGGAGATAGTTATATGTTATTATTTTTATTTCGTGAGGTGTATGTCTTTAGGTCAGTATTTGGACGCTATTATAGTTAGTGTTATTTAGGTTGTACTTTTTATTATAATTTTGATATTTTATATTATTATTCTAATATAGTATATCAATATTTATATTTCTCGGGTTAGTAATACGTACTATAGGTTTTGGTGGGGGTAGTAGTGAGCGGCGTGAGTGATAAGGGGTACGAGGGGTGTGTAGTGATATCTACGATAATGGGTTTTACGTAGTTATAATTATTTGGTTATTAATAATTATAATATTGTTAATAATTAGTATATGACTATTATATTAATTTATATATATTATATATATATATAGTATATTATATTATATAATATATACTACTATTATATATATATAATATATATGTATTATATATATATAGTATGTTAAAGTATATATTGAAAGGGTTAAGGTGAGGCTCCTTCATTAGCTGAAGACTAGATGGTGTTGAAGAGAGAGAGCGTTTGTCATGATATTGTTTACTAGAGTGCTGTTCTTCTCAGGTCAGGCTTTTGCTTGGAGTTACTGGTCGAGTGGTGCTAGCAGCCTGTATGAAAAGGCAGACGCGATAATATAGTATCCGCGCCGGGTCGGAGGAGAGGTCCGTTAGTGGCGGTTACCGTTACCGCGTCTTCTGTTAACTAACGGAATTAGTTTTTTTGAGTTTAACGAAGTTATACGGATTTCTTTTTTTCATGTATATGCACGCGAATAGACTTTCCTTGTTATTTTTTTTGTCCGTTACTTTTTAGTTTTAGTTCCGTTACTGTTCTTTTTTTCGACATTCTTTGAATGCTTTTGATATCATTTGAGCCAGGGACGCGGGCGGCCCGGTGTCAAGTGCTAAAAAATAATTCCTCTTAATAATATTTTATATATTTTATTATATATATATATATATATAGTATTATAATATATATATTATGTTTATAGTATAATATATATTTATATATAGATCTATATATTATATATAGTTTTATTAATATATATTTTATATATATTATTATTTCTTATAATATTATATATATATCTATTATATATTATTATATTATATATTATAAATATTTGGGTTGTTTTAATTTCTAATGCGATTGTTTGGGGTGTTCGCGCCCTTTGCCGCTCTAATTGAAGTGAGCCACAATAGCTATATAGAAAGACTACCTATATTTCTTATTCCTGGATTGTAGAGGAATCCGATTGTGGAATTTTGTTCATAATTTGTAATAGTGGAATGTTGTAAAAAAAAAATAAATAGATAGATCAATTAAAGAAAGAAATAATAAAAAAAATAATTCATATTTGGTGAATTAACTCATTAAGTCAGTGAAACTGAGGATAGGATGTTTTGAAGTGGATTGCTCGTTTGGGGTGGTTGTCCTTGAGGTGATAATTGAAGACATTGAAAAATTGTCAGAAAAAAATATAAAAAAAAAAAGTTGGTACAGTAGTTGGGCGGGTGATGCTGTGTGGAATAGCTATACTTCAAGTCGATAAAGTTTATAATTGTAAAGTTTATTTACATTGGAGTATATTGGGTTGCTCGAGCCGAAGTAGTGTGTTTATTAGCATGGAGTGTGCGTAGTAGGGTTTCTATACAGGCCGATAGTTGAGGGGTGTATATGTTATTCGAGTGATCTATGAGATTATGTATTTCGTAAGTTATATACCTGGAAGAGCGGGGGATATATGGAGAGACAACTCCTTCGTGTAGGGGTGGATTGAGTTACGAAAAATAGATTACCTGATAAGATGGATAGAGGTATGATATAGAATATATATAGCGTTAATAATATTACCTTATATTTTTTCTTCCTTTGGCCGGAGACCCTGTATTCTGTTCAGTGAAGAAAATAGGGTTTTAACAATCTCCTTATCCTACGGAGGTATGTAAGTTTAGTTTCAAGAAAAAAAGAAATAAAGAAGTTTAATAAATATTTGTTTGTTATTTACGAGTTAATCAATAATTAGCGATATATATATATTAGAGTGCCTTCGTGTATTATTATAGACTTACATTTTGGAAGGTTAAATTAATTATAACACATAATTCCTTTTATTAAGTAATTTTTAGATGATTTTTTACTTATTGTCAAATACGTGTGTATCCCAAATATTTACAGGAGTTAGTGGAAGAGATAGTAGTGTTTTTATTCAGCTGAGTAGAAGAGTGCTTGTGTGTATTTGATATGAGAAATTGAGATTTATTGTGTGTTTTATTTCTTTCTCTTATATTTTTTTTTTTATTTCTTTTTTTGGTTGTTTGCATTTTTCGCTGACGTAAAATGTTGTTGACTTGATTATAGTCCATTAGCAATGATTTTCACGTGTTAGTGGTTCGGTAGTGTGACTAGTAGCATTTGATGAATGTTATAGATTGTGAGCGGTCTTGCTAGAGTGAATGAGGAGTATATACTATATATATAAGTATAGAGAGGAGATATAGATGATTGCCTTTTTGAGTATCCTAAGCTATTGCTAGAATCAATACTGATATAGGTACTATTGGAGAGTTGTGCGTAAATAAGATTTTCACCAATGATTGCACGCGTACCAGTTTCGGTTTTGGGTTGGGGCGAGGAGGGAGGGGAGCACGCGGCCAAGAGGGTGAGCCGTTTTTCGTGGATGTTAGATTAGCGATCGCTAGATGGAAGGCTTGTCTTCTCTCTTGATATAGATATATTTAGTTATACTATTATTTAAGTATGTGGACTATGAGTTTAGTTTGCTTGATTATGTGTTTGGATTTCGTTTTTATGATGTTTATGTGTTTATATTAGTTTTGATATATATATATATATATATATATATATTATAATTATAGTGTGTACTGATTATCACTTCGTTATTTTTGTAGTGCTATACTTAGGATGAGTTAGTTTGTGAATGGTATTTTATTTAGCTAGGGTATATGATATTATGGTTTGATAATGACATGTGCTGTGAGATATATCGCCACGCGTGCAGCCGAGGCGGTGAGGTTGATGGGTCGTGCGCTTAGAAGCCAGAGAGGGGCAGACGAGCGGAGGGGCATAGAGGGATTAGCTACTTATTCTGATTGATATGTCTGGGTTCTACGCATATAAGATCATCATTTTTTGTATTATAGTTTTTATCACTCTTTACTTTCTTGTTAGTTGTTTATATTATTACTATTTTATATATATATATATCTACTTAACTATATATATATAATTTATTAATATTTTATATCTATATTATTATATATTTTATATATATATATATATATATTATAGGGAGAGGGTGCTATCTAGGATCGGCATAGAGGGATGAGTCAGCGATTTCGATGAATAACTCTATATATATTATATATATAATAATTTAAATAAATTATTATATATATATTATATATATATTATTATATTTATATTATATATTACTAATATATATTATTATATATATATCATTACTTTTTGTTATATATATTATATGGTTAATTTTGGTTAAGTTTTATTATATATATGATGATTTACTTTGTTATTAGTATGCTATTCTATTAATGTATCAATTGAGCCATGGTCCTCATTAGAAATTGCCTTCGCATATTGTTTGGCTTCACGCATAATGTAGCTCCAAGGTGAAATGTAGGTGAACCTCAATGCGCGCCTTCGCCGGTGTGGTGGTTGCTACTTAGTGTATTATATGATACGACCATAGCATGTATTATTCTAAATGTACGTAATTGTCATAGTATTATATATATTATAAATGATATGTTGCATTAGATATTATACATGTGTCAAAAGATATTAATATTAATGAGTCATTCTGGGTTATCCATAACTAAATAAGAATAGGCGAGGTTTAAGAGTGACAGTGTGTAAGTTTTGGAAGCATAATATCATTATCAATTAAAAGTGCAAGGCAGGGATTGATGGTGTGCTGTTTATGATTAGTGGGAAGTACATGTATTGGACGCAGACAAAATCAAGGTCGAAAGTCGCCTAATGCATGATATGTGTTGTTGTACGATCACTACCTTCTTGTCTTGAAATACATTCTTGTAAAAATCATAATTCCAGAAAATGATGTTTTATGACTTGTGATTATATGAGATATATGTGGTTATATTTTCCGTCAGAGTTTCCAAGATGGAATGACTCTTGAATAGATTAATTTCTTACAGTTATACTCTGGATAGGTCTAACAAAATACTTGTTCATAAGACTTTAGTGCATATAATAGTAATAGGTCTATAAGACGGGTTTCGATTTAGTCTTGTATTAGGTTATGTATTATTAGTTATTTCATTATAGTTTGACTGTTTATATAACTTTGGAAGATTCTATGTGACTGCGATTCACTTTGGATAGTTCTGTGTAGTGAGTATTAGGCGACTCCCATTAATTATGAGCAAACCTGTATACTTAATATACTTTACCTATTTTGGTTAATATGGTCATTTGTACTCGTTTAGTTTTGTGGTTTATACAGGTTACACTTTCCATTGGAAAATTCATAAGTTAAAATTTGGAATTATTAACTTGCGATTTCTTTTCCGATAAATCACCTTATATCTGGATGATAAATCTGTGAGATGTATCTACTAAGAGGCTGAGAAATATGTTAAGAAAACTGCGAAAGAAGAGATTCAGAACATTCTGGATATGCATATATACTATTTATTTAGAATGTGTGTAGTCATCAAAAACTATAAGAGTTGCGGGGTAGAGTTTCTACAAGCTTATTTGTGAGTATATGGGCTATAGGAAATTTGTCGAGAGTATTGTGTTAATATAATATTGAGTTATTTTCTAGGTTGATATTGTAGTTACGCAAAGCAAAGTTGACAGCATCTTGTGATGAGAGCTCTTTATCTAAAGATAGGTTGACCTTTCATTGATTCTTTCATCAATTTCAGGGTGAGGTTTTCTTTACAGTAGTACCTGCATGATATATTATATTGGCCAAGTGAATACGGTAGGTATACAAGTAATGATATATAGTTAGGAGGGGAGAGATGTTATTGCTTGGAAGGGGAGAGATGTTATTGCCTTCTATGCTATGAACAATAGATAATATTTAGAGTAATATTTATTATGGATTAGTTATTCTTTTAAAGTTTATATCATAAAAATAATGAGCCATGACGTTGAGACTAAGTATTCTTATAGTTATAGTTTCAGTATCCTGAAATGAATTAAATATAGTGAAATAAAGTAAGAAATATGACCAAATAATTAAAACAGTTGGCAGATTATATATGTTATTTGTATTTCGAAAATCGATGGGTTAACTCATCTCTTGTGGTATTCGGTCCATTAGGTCTTGTACATTCGTTTTATATTATTGTTTCTGGGCATCTTTCTCTCTCCCAGTAACTTCCATCATTTCTGCTGAGAGACTTTTATTTTTCTATAAATGTAAAATTAATAAAAGTTATTTTGAGAATTGCATTTTACCATGAACGATCCGGTTAGCTTAAGTGAATTGGCTTTGTTATTTAGTTCTAATAGTAGCATTGGATTGGATTCTCTCTTTCACGCTCACTTGTTAAACTTGGAAAAATTAGTGTGCGAACAATTTATTGTTGATTTGCAAAGAGATCGTTAAGTGGGATTACTGAGCATTGATTTAATTTTGCACTTCCCTAATCATACAATTCGATTGAATTAGTTCGATACGACTAAATCGCTGAATAATATGTGTTGGGATTAGTATTTCGATTGATTTTTTATTTGGCTTGGGCGTCTCTACTTTCTTCTCGGAAGTTAACCAGTATTTTGTTAAATATGTTTGTGTGTTAATAAATGCTGTTTCTTATGTCTCAAGTTTATGTTATACTACGGGTGGGTTCTCTGATTATAGTAGTATATATGGGTTGATTGGCTCTCTGTAGTGGTTGTTTGTGATTATCTTTGCCTATAGGCTAATATATTATATAGTACTTGTTATCATATGTTTGGTTGTAATAACTGTTAGAGTGTAACCTAGCTTTTACTTTGTAGTCGGTTACCGGTATTATCTACTGGTAGTTTTTTTAGTTGAGTTATTTATTTTTCACCTTGTGTCTTTTGTTCATTTATTGGTTATGTTATTTATTCTATTTTATATATTATATATATTTATTAATAAATCCTTTTACATTGCTATATATCACTCTGGTCTTTTGTAATTGTTTTGATCTCTGTGGTTTTTGACTCTGATCTTGAACATGAAAACTTTTTTTTGTCATTTTCAATCGTTCAAAACTCTATCCACGTCATTTGACTAAGGGGGTCGAATTAAATTAAGAGTTTTCTCTGGCTTAAAAGTGTTTCCACACTAAGATATATTTTTTAATTTTTTACTTCCTCGTTTTTTAAATCTTTTCCCTCAAGTTTCTGAGGCATATCAACCTTAAATATCTTTCAAGTGACCACCAGCACACTGTTTTTTAAAATCATTTGCTGTGCATGGAATGTGTGAAAATGATTTCCACTATACTAGTAGTATGCTACAATTAATAGCCCCTTTTAAAATATTAGGGAAACTAACCTTATTGATGTCTGAAATTTGCAAAGATATATCGAATTTTTGCTTCTTTACAAACCTACTTAAATGGGAGAGGATAATCGATCTGTTATTAGATGAAAA
Source organism: Trachelipus rathkii (assembly GCA_015478945.1). Classification (NCBI taxonomy): domain Eukaryota; kingdom Metazoa; phylum Arthropoda; class Malacostraca; order Isopoda; family Trachelipodidae; genus Trachelipus; species Trachelipus rathkii. Next base: position 27,961 of record JABUQX010015430.1, on the reverse strand, counting down.
GTAAGGATATTGAAATTTTAATTTTCCATTATTGAATAAATCTTACGCATAAAACTATTATCATGATATTCTTTATGTATAAGATATTCCCACAATCTTTTCAAGAAAGTTTAACATATACTTCTTTTGGTATAATATGGTCATTCTTGTACTCATGTCTTTAGTTATATCTCACTGTGGTTATAAATATAACAATTATGCCAATATAAAACGTTATTGACTGCAATTATGAATCCCCTTTTATCTCGGATGATAAATCTGTGTGATGTAATCTACTAAAAGAGAACTGAGAAATATGTTTAAGAAAACTGGGAAAGACGGAAAAAAATTCATCTCTAAATAAATTTAAAATTATTATTATAAAAATATAAAGATAATCTAAAAAAATTTTATTGTTATCAATATTTTTATTTTAAGGTTTTGTTTTAATATTTTATTTGAAACTCGTGTTAAAGACATGAAATTTGTATGCAATATAGTATACTCTATAGTATTAGTATATTAAGTATTATTATTAATATATTATATCTATATATATACTTCCTTAGTAGTTATATTATTGTAATATAATATTATATATTATATATATATATATTATAATAGTATATATCAATGTATCTATCCGTGATGAGTAGTAGGTATGAGTAGTGGTATAGATTATAGGTCGGTAGGTGATATGCGGTGATTTATAATGGTAGGGATATATTTTATTCCAGTCGTGCTAGATAATGCGTATATTCTTTGGCGTCTTATATTATTTTTGCTCTATTATTAGATGACTTAGTTTACTATTGAGTTCCTATATATTACTTTGTACTTGTATAGTGTGTTTATTTATTTCCCTATAGTATATATTTACTAATAACTATACTTATTTTGTTTAAAACCATAATTATAATATCTATTATATATATAGTATATTTGTGCGCGTGTTTTTAATTATTATTTTACTGCATCCTATATAATAGTATATATTTGTAATTATATATAGTTTATCTACATGTATCTATAGTAGTAGCTACTGGGTATATGAATATGTATTAGTGCTTATATGCCTACAGCTATTATACTATTATTGTTACTATTCATATGATATGTCGCGTGGTATGTCCTTGTTATATATATCTGTATAGGTTAGTAGCTAGCATATATATATATTATATTATATATATATATATATAGTATATAGCTAGGTAGGATTTCCCTTTTAGAATAGATTCTTCGTCATTATTTTAACATTTCATTTTCCTTATTATTGAAATAATTATTTTCACCCTCTAAAAGTGATATTAATCGATAATATATTCTTTGATATCTGACATTCCTTACATCTTGTAGAAAGTTTAACATTTCTTTTTTTGGTATATTATATGGTCCTTTCTGTACTCGTCTTTAGTTATATCACTTGTGGTTATAATATATATATATATGTAGGCGGCCAACACTTATGCGAATTTCCGCGCGAACTCTAACTAACATGACGTTCGCCGTTTTGCTTGTTTTCTCTGCGAAGGCGAAGCGTACTTCTTACATCCATTCGTTTTTCTTATGAATTTGTGTTTTTTTTCAGCAAGTTTTCGGAAGTGGTTAAAAAGAAATCATTTTTGTCGTTATGGATTACGGTAGGCTTACAGAGTGTAGTTTTTTTTTTGTTGGTATATTTTTTATAAGATAATTTCGTATTATTTGTGTATAAAAAGAAAGAGTGTATTTTACTATATAAATATAAATAGTTATATAGGTATATATATTATATATATGGGCACATTATATATATTTAGTATTTAGCCATTTTCGCTATCATATTATGGTATTATATATATATATTATAGTATATATCTTATTACTATATATATATATTATAGTATATTATATAATATATATTTATAGTATAATGTTTATATGAGGAATGTATAAAGCTTTATAATAGATATTGGCGAAATAATAAAATGTTAAATTATATGGTGGTGCGAATAGCGGAGGTTTTTAAGGGTTTACTAGTAGAAAAACTGAAAAGATACATCAATCGATTAGAATTTGTAGTGGTAATTTTACGAAAAGGTTAAGCTAACGGATTATAAACTTACATTTTTTCCTAAAGAGTTTTAATGTGCTTCAGCTTTGTTTTTATTTCATATTAGGCAAATAGATATCAGCTATAGCTGTGTGAAAATTTTACTAGGTGTATATTAATATGTATTGGTGGTCATAAGTTATTGGTAGGGTTCACCTACGTATAGAGACTATTATATATTTTTCATTAGTGTATATTTATATAGGTAAGTATTAGCTATATATATTATATATATATATATATTATATATATATATATATATATATATACTATATATCAGAGCTGGGCGCGCCTTAATTTTTTTGAGTGCGCCTGCGCTATGCGCTACTGCGCGGACTAGTGGCGCTTAGGCGCTTTGCGCCTATATTTTGGTCCGCATCAATGCGCCTAGGCGCTAATGCGCTATGCGCCTTTGCGCCTACGACTTTTCGCCCGGCTGTGGATGTTCGCTTAAATTTATTTGCAAAGTAAACTTTAGTCAGATAATAAAAGCATGCTTTTTAAGGAGTAAAACACATTTATTATATTTGTAATTAAACCCGTAAACTATATATCACGTCCTCTTTCCCTCATGTCTTTGTGGTCATGTTACCACAGAGGTTCAGCACGAGGATGAAGAAGTGAAATTTTCAGAGCCATATTTGCCAATTTATTTGTGTTAAGAATACTGGAACTAGTTATGCCTATATTAAAGAATATATATATATATTAGGGGATGCACGATTCGGTTCCGGCTGGGCTTGGCGGAGTTCGGCTTTTAAAGATCTCGCTTCCGGCGGAGCACTAGTCCTCGGCTTTTCTCCGGCGGAACCATTTTTTTTAAAGGTAGTTTTGAAATAAAAATAGTTATAATTCTTTGAAAGTATAATGAGAATTTAATGAAATAAATTTATTAGAAGAACTGACTCATACAAAAAGTGTAAAAATCTATTTTAATATTTTTTTTTGCTGTAGTGATAATATTAAGTCAAACAAATAACTAATATTCTAATTAATAATATATAATAATATGAATGGGCTATATGACCCATTTACTAATTGAACTAATTATTTTGATTAAACACTTAAGGGGTTTGATATCCAAATGACTACCCTAACAAAAAATACAATTTTGATAAATCTGCTTTACAATAATACATCATATTACATTATCATAATTTTGTAAAGAACTTTAAAACTATAAAGAATTTTGTCTGAATCAAAAGTACTCAAAAATTATGATATATATTCTTAATCTTTAAATTATTAAAGAGCTTTCAAGTTTTAACAAATTAACCTTTGAAACTATATATATATATATATATATATATATTATATATATATATATATATATATATATATATATATATATATATATTATATATTATATATATTATATATATATATATATATATATATATTATATATTATATATATATATATATATATATATTTTATATATATTATATATATATATTTAAGTGCATGTAACAGCTGTTATCGATACTGTATAGAGTATAACAATAGAATTTTTTTGAGAAATTTCAATTATATTGTTAAACAAAAAGTCAGCGAAAGGAAAGTTAAATTAGCTTATGCATTGCTATTTAGGTACCCATTCTCTAATATTTAAATGCAAATGTCTTAAATTTGATGCAAAAAAACAAGGAGTGATCAGCTTTTTTGTTTTTTTTTTAGAGAAAGACGATTTCATTTACGTTGTATAATATTTTGCTTGGCTGCATTCTCTCGCTAATACCTTGAAGGTGGAGCAAGAGATATTTAGCTAATTAGGTAAGATGCAGATCTGGATAAAGAGCTTTTCTTCTTTCACCATAAAGTGTGGATCAGGCTTCCGATTTTGTTCCATAAGTGTGTGCAAAATCTTTATCAGCACAGTAGATTTGAATAGTATTTTCTAATTCATGATGTTTTCTCACTGCTGCTTCTACGTTTGATTTTAATTTTTCTCCTTTGATCAGTTCAACTTAGTTTGATTGTATCTGAATATTTCATTTTCTTTTAGATTTTTCTTGTTTTTCATCTAAGCACTTCCAGAAAATTGAATGTGTTTCCTTCTCAAATATCTGCGTTTCATTTTCAGATCTTCATGTGATTGTATGAGACTGCAATTTTTTAAGCATCATTTTGTTCATAAGAATCTGAACTTAATGTAATTTGTTTTTAGCTTTAATAAAAAGTTTTACTTCTTCTTTGGCATAAATTTTTTTTTCTTGTAAATAAATCAAAGGGAGATAATTTGTATTGTGGATTTAGAACTGTTTGCAAGTACATAGTTTTCTTCTCTTTAATGGTAACAAAACGTTCAGTAACAATTTAAAGTTCATCTTTCATAGTTTTTACGCCGCTTCCTTCAAGTTTTTGCTAAATATTTTTTTACAATGCAATTACTGAAGTATTACAAAGATAATCTACATCATATCATGCGCTGTTTTAGTTATTCTTAAATGGTTTAGCATCTAATTATATTCCTGCATTAGCTTCCGTGATTTCACTTTAAGATATCTAGATTGTTTTTTTGAATTTGAAGATATATAGTAATTGCAATTTTTTGCTCTATGCTCCTTTGCAGCATATAATATGATGAATTTCATTTTGTTACATTTTGGATAAGCTTGTGTATTGGCAATTTGGAGATTTTTGAATTTCAGTAACTTAATTGAAGCAATTGGTGATCTACTAAAAATGACCTACAATTTTCCTACATAGTAATTACATCTTTTGATTTTTGAGAAAAAAAGCATCAATGTATGTACTAGCTGTAGGAATGAATAAACTTTATAACACTGTCGCTCTCATACGTTTTGTAATGTTAGATGCATTATCTCTAGGACAACGTGAATATTTTCTTTTTTAATTCTTCTTTTCAAGTTTTTATTTTTATGACATATATTTTTCCTGCTTAAGTAGAGAAACACTAAACTTGATTTGTAATGTTCTCATTCTTTTGAAAATTTTTATCAATACAATGCTGAATCTTATAGAAGCTTTTCATTGTTATATGAGCAAGTTCAAATATCTGCTTTTTGTAATGTTGAAATTTCTTGCAGCTGAGTGTTATTTTGTTTATTTACCCTTTTTATATATTGTGTTTGGATAATCTTTTCTGAAAAGTAATCTTATGAATATTTATTATTGTGGACATACGTGATTTATTAATCTCTAAACAATCTTCAACAAGAAAATGGCAGATTGTCCACAGCAAATCATTTCCCCATTTTTGAAATGATTTTCTGTGCTTTTTCTATCATTAATGTCAAAAATCTTTGTTTTATTATTGCAAGAAAATTGGATGAAAGAAATTTTTTTTTATAATGTAGAAGTTAGATGATATGGAGACATGATCATCATCGTGCTTGTGTCTGTGATATCTGTTTTTTTTTTCGGCCAGCTTTTCATATTGAAGATTAAATAATTCTTTTATCTCAAAATGTGGTTTTATGTTTCTTCAAGATGAATAGTAAAGTTTTTTGTGCTATAATATTTTTTAACCTTTCTATGGGTCTTCCTCTTGATAGTAATGGATTCCCTGTAGCGCACAAGTAGTTCGCACCTCACGGGTTTAGTCCTCTTCAAGAAGTGTAACTTCTCTAGGTAGTTACTACTTAAGATCCGTACGAGGAAGGTGCATATAATTGCATGTTTAGAGTCATCTTCATATATATTATATATATTATATATATTATATATATATATATATATATATATATATATATATATATATATATTATTATTATATATATATATAATATATTTATTATATATATATATATTAGTAATATATATAATATATATATATATTATATATATATTATCAGGTAAGTATAGAATAGAATTTCATTCTCGCGGCGGGAGACTCCGCTCCGGCGGATTTAAAATTTTCTTCTCCGGCCCCGGTTCTCCGGCCTCCGGCAAAATTTACTCTCCGGTGCTCTCTAATATCTTATTATATATATATATATATATATATATATATATTATATATATATATATATATATATTAATTATATTATATTATATTATATAATATATATATATATATATATATATATATAAATTATATATTATATATATATATATATATATTATTTATTTATATATATATTATATATATAATATATTATATTTATATATATATATTTATATATATTATATTATAGATATATATATAATATATTATAGATATATAATAGGGTCGGTGCTGTGTGGGGCAAGGGTTGGTGCGGTGCTACGCTGGGCTGAGAGGGGCAAGGCTAACGCTAGAGAATACAATAAAATAAAGAAATAAACATAAAAATGAAATAAATAATATATAATAATTAATATAATATAATAATATAATAATAATAATAATATAATAATATAATAATAATTTATAATATATAGCGTTAGTCAGTTCGGTCACAATCGAACACCTGTTTGATTGCCAATCTGCGTTAGGCTAATCTTTCGCTCGGATTGGAAGCCGCAAAACGGCGAAAACCCGCTTATTTAACCTTGCTCTCGGGGGGAGATACCCCCTAGAATCAACTGACTTGAAAACTCATCGGTAATCAGTTTAACATACAATAGAACATATAACCAAAGTTTTCATCTACGATTATTCAAAGCCGTCTTCGAGAAAATCGGGCTGGACGAGTTATCCCATACTATTTTATTTATATATATATATTATATATATTTATATATATATATATATGATATATATTTATACTATATTATATATATATATATATTATTATATATATTATATATATATATATATATATTAATTTGGTTTTATTTTTTTTAGAGGAGTTTTTAAACGATGATAGCTATAAGAATAGGATTTTTGATTTATTTACCTTTTTATTAATAATAGGTTTTAAATTTAAATTTTATGGTTTTATGCAGGTTTTCACCACGTTAGGGTCATTTTCATTTTATGCTTATGTTTTAAAGCTTTTGTTTAACTGTTGTTTGAGTGGGTGTGGGCAGGTGTATGTTGTATAGATTTAATGTGCTTTAAGTTTTAGTATGTAGATTGTGTAGTTTAATTTTTTTGATTTTCAATTTTCTGTAAATACGGTTTTAGCGTTTAAATTTCCCCAAAGTTTTATTATACAAAATTTGATTTATAATTAATTTTAGAATTAAACTTTTTAATATAGGCTTTGGAGATTTATTTAGTGCAATAATATTGGTGTGGTTTTATTTTATGTCTGTCTGTGGTATTGTAATTGTTTTTTAGGGAGCTTGCGAAGTGTGTGAATGTGCAGGTGTGCGTTTTTAGATGGGCTTCTATCGACTTCACCAACATCCGCGGATTAAACTCTAACTCGCATCCGTGGAACACCCCCTTTCTAACTCTAGCCCTTATCTTTTTTTGCTCCTGTCTGAGACTCAGATGGCTAAGAATTCATCCTTAATCGTTAATGTATCAAACTACAACTTATTCATAATTTCCGTTAAAGGGTGGAGTATGTGCCCATGTTAACATAAACACTCCATAACACGTCTCGGAATCTCGAATCTCCCTAGTTTCGATGTTCTATGGCTTTAAATCTTTCTTTCTACTACAATAATCTGTGCTTCTGCTACTGCTCTCTAACAGAACAGATTTTTCACGCCTTTTTGAATACGGACTATTTGTTCACGAGACTGTTGTATTACTCACGCAAATTCTGATGCCCTTATTTAGGGGATTTCAATGTACATAACACTGATGGTTGGGTCCTCTCATAACCGATTTAGGGTGGAGAGGAGGCGCATCATTCAGATTCTCAGATATGAACAGCTAATTTAAAGAACCACACACATTCCGGATGTCCTAACTCAAATTCTTGACAACTTGACCGTATGTTTACCATAGTCTTACTCTCTTAAAATTACACCACTTTCGTTCCTA
>JABUQX010015430.1:12500-15000 GCA_015478945.1 Trachelipus rathkii | reverse complement strand
TATACAGTATAGTATCAATTTAAATAACTTACTTAAACTAAATAATAATTACATTTACTAAACATTATTAAATATTAATTAATATAAGTATATTTCATTTATATAATAAGTAAATTAATCAATGTAGTTTCAAATCATTTTTAATAAAGAAATAAATAAAATTAGAGTACTCGGATATTATACAGTATATATAATTTAAATAACTTAATTAAACTAAATAATAATTATATTTACTAAACATTATTAAATATCAATTAGGTAATAATTAAGATCATTTACTAATTTTATAAAAATAATTAAAAAAGAAATTTGGGCATAAAAATCAAAAAATCAAACAAATCACAAAAAATCAAAAAATCAAAGAATCAAAGATTGATTTTTTCAAAAAAAAAAATCAAAAAAATCTCCAACACTGACAAAAACTATGCTCTATGCTCTGCCCGAAAATTTGGGCATAAAACATATAAATTATTAAAGATCACCAACAAATAGTGGCCACTGGTAACAAATAAAATAATAAATACTAAAAAAATTTATTTATTTCTTCTTGAGGACATCTAATAAAATTGGTCTAAGACTTCTGTCCATGTCCTAGCAAGAATGTCAAACAAAATATTAAAGATTACCTGATTTACCAGCACACCAGACAGGAGGCAGACCTGCTCAGTCTTCAAACTTGGAAATTCTTCAACAAGGGGTGAGAAAAATAAAAATTGATTTTAGTTACTTCTAAATCTCTTCTTGTTCTCCCTAATTTACAAGGTAGTAAGTATAAGAAAGTGATAGTATAATAATTAAAAAATAATTGAAAAATTGTCTATAGTGTCTTGCCTTTGGTTTTACTTTTTTTCAAAGATTGATGTTTTTTGATAAGTTCTCATAAGTAACTCTGCCTGTAGTTCACAGCACTTACTTAAACTTAGTAAGTAAAGTGATTAGTTGAAGGTAAAGATAATATAGATAGATTGAAATAGTAAGAAATTGAAAATATACAATTTACCTCCATATCAATATTAATTTTATTATAATAAATTTGATTTTTTTAACACGTGCACACTTTAAACTCGTTTTGTGATAAGTGAGAAAACCTTTGAAGTGCCTAGTGAATTTGGAGCATTATATTATATCCAATAGTGGCAAAGCACAAAATCCTCTAAAACATTGTTTTACAACCTATGCATCTAAATCTAAAATTAAAAAAATAGAAGGGATATATTTGGAAGTATATATTAGTTTTTATATCCTCCCACTGAAGAGTTGCAATGAAAACCATTGCAATTGAAAGAATTATAATTTTGCAAATAATAAAATTTCCTTTGAAGGAATTCTTGACACTTGACAGTAGGCTGTCTAAGTGGTCTTTCTTTGACCAAGTTAGCTCAGACCCTTTATAAAGGGCAAAGACTATGTTTTTTGCTCTGCCTAAAATTTTGGCCATTAAAAACAAAGAAATTATTAAAGATCACCAACAAATAGTGGCCACTGGTAACAAAAAATAATAAACACTACAAAATTTATTTATTTCTTCTTGAGGAAATATAAGAAAATTGGGCTAGGACTTCTACCCATGTCCTATCAAGAATGCCAAACAAAATATTACAAAATACCTGATTTACCAGTACACCAGACAGGAGGCAGACCTACTCATTCTTCAAACTTGGAAATTCTTCAAAAAGGGTGAGAAAAATAGAAATTGAGCTTAGAATTTTGAGTCTGTTGAGAGTTGAGTAGAAGAGAATTTATACCTGAAGTTGAAGGTTGAGCATCCACAATGACAGTATCACTACTGCTTTGAAGAACTGAATTTGAATTTGAGGGATCAACTTGATCTGCATTATCATTGTTTTGACCATCTGAATTGGAGAAGTCACTGTTTATTTGAGCATCAGCTTCCCCAATAGAGACAGAGTGGGTAATAGATAACTCCAATGGGTAGAGATGACAAATAGAATGATGACAGATTTGTCCATCTCCCCTTTTTAACAACACACTCCTGATCTTATTGTCATGACCAACAATGACATCCAGAACTCTGCCCAAAAGCCAGAAAGGTCTAGGCTTATTAGGTGTCTGAATCAGAACTATATCTCCAATCTTAATTCTGTTGGTCCACTCTGACTGATAGAGATTTCTACTTGTCTATCACAAATTTAATAGACAAGACCCATACCCTAATTGCCTAAAAGTCTTTAAAACTTTTCCTTGAGCAGTTAGAGTTATGGCTAAGTCTTGATGTGAGGGAGGGAGTTGTTTCCATATGGGGGTGGAAACTTAATTGAATATGAGATTTGAATTGCAATAAGGCTTCAAAAAGGAATTTGGAACAATAATTTCCAAATCATTTTCTGATGACCTATAGGTTAAAGGTCTTGAATTAATAACATTGATAATATTTGAAATAGCTGTTAACAGCTGATAGTAAGTTAAGGTTGCTTTACCTATAGTTTTATAGAGACATCCCTTAAGCTGTTCGTATCATTCTCCCAAACTGTTCCCACCC
>JABUQX010015430.1:0-7500 GCA_015478945.1 Trachelipus rathkii | reverse complement strand
AATAATAATAATAATAATAATAATAATAATAATAATAATAATAATAATAATAATAATAATAATAATAATAATAATAATAATAAAAATAATAAAGTTTGCCCTATAATAAGTTCCGACAAATTTAAAAAAACTTTCCATTTTTAGAATAATACCAATGAAGATTTATGAATAGAGTTGTAAATATAGCTACACAAAGGTTTCGGCTGATACCCTAAAGCTGATGAGAAATTTTGGAAAAATTAGGGTTAAATAGTCTGAGAAAAAACACTTCTATAACCCAAAAATTTTAATAAAATAACGAATTATATACTTTCTTTTAACGAAATTATTTTATAAAAATAAAAAAAGTGACAAGTATCAGTACATGATATTGCGACATTTGAAATAACGTTATCTAATAATGCTAGAATCACATAATTATTTTATTAATCCGATATTTTAGCTTCTCTTTATATATATATATATATATATTGATATATATATATTATATATATATAAATATATATATATATATAATATTATAATATATATATATATTATATATATATAATATATAATAAGAAAATAAAAAGACGAACAGAAGCTTTGATATCATTTAATAGACGTTTCGGGTTTACCCAAACCCATCATCAGCTAAAACATAAATTAAAATACAAAAATATTATGAAAGTTAAAAAATTAAAATTAATAATAATAATAATAATAATAATAATAATTAAATAATAATAATAATAATAATAATAATAAATAATAATAATAATAAATAATAATATAATAATAATAATAATAATAATAATACGATAATAATAATAATAATAATAATTAATAATAAAATAATAAAATAATAATAATTAATTAAGTAATAATAAATAATAATAATAATAATAAAGTAATAAAAAATATATAATTTAACAATTGACAATATTTAATTAATATAATAACAATAATTAATAATAATCATAATAAAAAAATTAATAAAAAATTAAATAAAAATAATTTTTAAAATTTAATAATAATAATAAAATAATAATAATAATTAATAATAATAATTAATATAATAATAATAATAATAATATAATATCCACAATAAAAAGACCAAAATAGTGGATATTATAAGTTATTATTCATATTATTATTATTATTAATTTATTATTATTATTCATTATATTATTATTATTATTATTATTATTATTATTATTATTATTATTTATTATTATTAATTATTATATTATTATTATTAATTTTTAACTTCATAATGATTATTTGAATTTTAATTTGTTTTGAGCTGATGATGGGTTTGGATAAACCCGAAACGTCCTAATTAAATGATATCAAAGCTTCTGTTCGTCTTTTTTATTTCTATAAAGGAGTTCCTTAAGAACAAGTCTATTGATCTGTTTTAGATATATATAATAATTATATATATATATATATTATATTATATATATATATATAATATATATATATTATATTATATATATATATATTATATATTTATTATATATATTATTTAATATATATATATATATTATATATATATATATATATATATATATATATATAATATATATATATATATATATATATTATATATATATATATAATATATATTATATATATATATATAATTATATATATACTATATAATATATTATATAGATTAATATATATATATATATATATATATATATATATATATATATATTAATATAAATATATATATATATATATATATATATTTATATATATATATATATATTATATATAATATATAGAAATATATATATAGAGTATATATATATATATATATATATATATATATATTATAATATATATATATATATATATATATATATATATATAGATATATATATTATTAATATATATATATATATATATATATATATACATATATATATATAGTATATCAGGGGCGACTCCTACACTCGTGTTACTCGTGCTTAGCACGAGTTACTATTATAGAAACGAACGAACTTCTTCAAAATTCGCAAAGTTATGATAAAAATTCTTATTTTTTTGGAAAAATAGGTCATCTTCTGAAAGAAATTTAAATGATTCAAATGAAAGATAATGTAAAATTTAAACAAAAAGTGTAAGAATCGTAGCCATTGATAATGCTATTTTTTAACCAGTTATAAATGGTAACGGCTCATGCCTCTCCGAAAAAGCGGTGGAAATTCGAAACAGTGTTACAATTAAATTCATATTCTGTGGAATTTAATTTTTTTGGAAGTTGTTTTTTTTTCTACTAGGAATCTAATTAAATCACTCCGTTTTATTTAAAAAAAAAAATTGTTTAAGTAACTTTTACTTTTCTTTAATGCAACAGTTCGGATAAAAATTAATTAATATATTTAAAATCTAATATCTGAAATTTGAAAGAAAAACAATAAGATAGTACCCATAAAACCAATTAAAAGGGGAAAGAAAACTTTAAAATGATGATTTCTACATTTCTCATATAATAATTATTTTGTTAATGATATATATATATAATATATATAATATTATATATATATAATATATATATATATATATACATATATATATATATATATATATATAATAATATATATATTTGACTCAGTGTACAGACCCACACGCTCACAAAGCGGGCCACACTGGTTTTGAAAAAAATCAACAGCCATGGCGGGTCCATGGAACGGATAGTATATATATAATATATCATATATATATATATATATATATATATAATTATATTATTATATATTATATATAAATATATATATATATATATATATATATATATATATATATATATATATATATATATATATATATATATATATATATATATCTATATTATATTTTTTATACATCGAAATATAAATATATTTAATTTTTGTAATTTGAACATTTTGTGTATATTTTATTTTATATATATATAGATATGATAATATATATATATATATATAAATATATATTATAGTATGATTAGGGGTCTATCCATTTTTTCCGTACCAAAAATAAGTGGAAGTTTGGCCGCTACGTAATTTTTTGAAAACTTTTAATTTGCATTGGCGTTAATGTTATCCCTGCAAGTTTTCAAACCACCATTCGTTTGTGTAGATTTACTCTGGTTGTAAACAGGGTGAGCCAAAATGTTTGACCAGGTGGAGCAAAATTTATCACTTATTAGAAGTAACATTTTAAGTCATATCTCAATATTGGTAATTCTTATACCAAATTTCATAGAGAGTGATTTGTTAGGGATACTTTAAGGTACATTTGGCCTTTCTTGTTTTTTTTTTGGGAAAATAATATTTCACCATGAAAATGAATCCGAAAAATTGTGTTAAAAATCGAAGAAATTTCCATTTTCGTGGGTGTATTATTAAAAAAAGGAAATAATTTAACGATATAAAATTTTGTGTGATGATACATACTATAAAGTTTCATTAAAAATAAATTGAATTAACAATATTTGTAAATATTTTAAAAAAAATTACAGGGTGTCCAAAAATCAATTTTTCGGGAAAATCGATAATTTTGAACCTTAATACTCTTCTGATGGGGTAAGTGGCTAAAAATCTTAAATTTTCGCACACATGATTACTACTACACATAGATGTTCCTTCACCTGCAATATTGGATTGGTATTTGCTTTTTAAGAAATACAGGCATTCAAAAATGCCAAAAAAAAATTTTTTTTAAAGTGTGTTTATGATACCATACGTAGGCCTACTCGTAAGTAATAAAGTACCTAATTGTTAAAGTGATGTTAAATATTGATTATTTATATTATTAAAATGATATTAAAAATTATTTCATAATTCTTTTTTTTCAATTTTTATTTGTATAAAACAATTGAAAATAAAATTCATAATTTTGGAAAAAAATTCACGTTTGGAAAAATGTTAATAAAATAAAACTTAGACTTGTGTTTTCTATCCAAATTAATTCTATAACATTATTAAAATCTACTTAACATTTAAATTATAATTAAAATTAGTTTGGAAAAACACAGACGTAATAATATTTAATGTAAAGCGCGACATTAATTCAGTTATGCAAGCTAAGATTTTGAAGTGTGCTTGTGTCGCTCTTACCATGTTGATTGTAAATAAAAAAATAGTGATTACGGCCTCTTTACTTAAAAAAAGTTTGTGATGTTCTATATTATATTTTATATATATATATATATATATATATATATATATGATATTATAATATATATATATATATATAATATAGTATATAATAATATATATATATTAATATTATAAATATATTAATATATATTATTATATATATATGGGTGTATATATATAGTATTATATATATCATATCTTATATTAGTAATTTATATATTATGAATATATATATTTATATATATATATATATATATATATATATATATATATACTATATATATATATAATATATAATATATAATTATATGGTATATATATATATATATATAATTATATATATATATATATATATATAATAATATGTAGATATAATATATATATAGTATATTATATCTCTATTAATACATTATAGTTAGTATATAGTATACTAGTATCGTAGTATTATCCTACTATCACTAACAGTATATATAGATACATATTAATATATCAAATAACTTTATATTATAAATACACTGGTATAATAATATATATATATATATATATATATTATATATATATATATATAATATATATATAATTATATATATATATATATATATATATATATATATATTGACTATATAGATATTAATACTGCTCAAATTTATATTATTAGGACCCCGTTAAAAATGGGGAATATTATATCTGAGTATAGTCTCAAAATATCGCTACATATACGTTTTTTTTTTATTTATATATATGTAAATCTAGGAAAAAGCAAAATTATTTTAAGTATTACAGTACTTTTATATATAATAGTATTTATTCTCACATTTATGGATAGTCTCATACTTAAATGTTATAGAATTAATTGAATAATAATAAATAATATATCGAAATAAATATTTTTAAAATTATTATTTTTAAAAATATATCCATTTTCTCAATAAGTAAATGTAAATTCGGGAAAAATGTCACGCTTTACATTAAATATTATTACGTCTGTGTTTATCCAAACTAATTTAATATATAATTTGATATAAGTATAATGATTAAATAATTGTTATTAAATGTATATAAATTATTGGATAGAAAAATAATCATCAAGTCTAAGTGAATTAATATTTTATTTGACATTTACTACTAAAATGTAATATTATTATTTTCCCAAATAAATTTAAGTATTATTTCATTGTTATTATGCTAATAAAAATATTTAAAAAAAAAGTAAATTATATGAGACTCTCAATATAAAAAATATATTTATATATATATTTTTACTAAATAATAATAAGAATATTATATACTACACTCTATTTACCTGCACATGGGATATATATAGTATACTTATTAATTTTTAATAGCATTTCTTGCTATCTATCAAAACACAACTTTATAAAAAAATTTTATTTTTTTGCATTTTGATTGTACTGTATTTATCTTTATAAATACAATAGCAAATTACTCAATAGTTCGAATATTGCAGTAGTGAAGTATATCAATCTATATATGGGTAGAGTATATATATATAGTAAGTGCTTATAGTTTTAAGGAGATTAGTTGTTACCAGTAGGTTTTTAGGACTAATATCTCTCCCGACGTCTAGATGGTATAGTGACTAAGTTCAGCACATTGTTATCCCGACTCTTTCCGAAATATAGGTGATTTTTTCTGGATCCCTTTCGTAAATTTTATACGTTGGGAAAAAATATTAGTACATTGAAACTCAAATTCACTCATCACTTCTATCTCTTTATAGTTTAAATCTCACCATTACTATTTTAGTAATGTATTCATTCACACAATATAAATATATTATATCGTTTAAATTATTTTTATCCTTCTAAATAATTATTATCACCCACGAAAATTTGAGTAAATTATACTTCAGATTTATTTATTTAAACACAATGATGCATCAGTAGTGAGTATTGAATAATAATATTATTGTCCCAAAATAAAAAATAAACTAAGTGTAATATAAGTGCCTATAAATGTGAATAACTCCTAATAAATAGTGAGTATATACCTTAATACATTAAATTCATCATATACATCATAAAGTGTGAGTGATATATAATGAATTTTACACCATAATATGGAAAGTAGGACTTATAATGTTACCTCATATGTGAAGGATAATATATGCTCTACCGGGTAGATTTCAAAAATATAGGTGCTATTATACCCGTTTAGTTATAAATACTTCAATAGAGCTTATATAAATTGTTCTTACAAAATATAATAACGTATATTTTAGGTAGTATATATTAGTAGTGTGTTATAATATCTGCCAGGATATTATACATTAACTAAATTATTTAGAATTTACCGGTTGCTATGAAAAATTAAAAGTCTGAATAAAAATTATATGTATGCGAGTCGGCCATCAGCTCAGTATTACTAGGATAAAATAAAAATAAAGGAGTGACCCAGATATATATATAAAATATATATAATATATAAAGATAATTATATTATATAGATAAGATAGTAATATTATTATATAGATAATATATAGATATATATATATATGAGATATATATATATATATTAGATATATAGTATTGAGAGATGAGAGTAGAGTAGTGAAGACGAGATAAAGTATATAGATAGAGTATATTAGAGAGATATATTAGTTATATTAGATAGATAAGTATATGAGATGAGTAGGAGTCGTATTTACTCGAGGATATATTAAAAGATTGCGTAGAGAGACTCCGAGCGGCTGAGAGACCAGCATTAGATATCAGTTGTTCTTGAGGTCTCTCTAGTCTTCTCGGATATGTCAATTAAATTAATATTTATCTCTTTAAACAAATATGGAAATTATTCTATGACATTATGTATAATTATATATATATATATATAATATATGATTATAATATATATTAATATTATAATAATATCATATATATATAATATATAATATATATAATATTATATATATATATTATATATATTATAATATATGAATATATATATTAATATATAGATATATATATATATATTATAATAGATTATAATTATTAATAATATATATAATATTAATGTATAACATATATTTATTATATATATATTATTAATAATTATATATATAATATATATATTAATATATATAAATAATTTTAGGATGGCGTAGATTATATGGAATATATGATACCGATACGTGAGTAATTATCTCACTCGTTCGGATATTTACCACGGCTCACTAAGTTCTGTTATATATATGAGCGTCACGGGGTACGGTATAGTGACTTAAAAAAAAAAAAAAAATAAAATTTTTGTTTTTATTTATTGCCTCCTATTAAATATATAGTACCACGCGTTAGTATATTACAACAAGGTTTTTTATGATATATATCTCATTAATCTATTTAAGAGA
>JABUQX010015429.1:57500-60945 GCA_015478945.1 Trachelipus rathkii | reverse complement strand
TTTGCAAAATGTTTTAAAATTTTCCTTTAAAATAAACGCTGCCAGTTTCCTATTACCTAGGGTTACAGCCACTGCTTTACAGCTTATTTATACCCAAGATGCCAGATAGCATGAGTAAAATCTTTGAAACTCTATTACTGAAATCTGTAGATCTTTAATACCGTAATTGGATCATGTCTGTTATCCGCATCCACTTCCATATACATATCGATTGCATGAACATTTTTTTGTTTTATAAGAATTTTTGCCCTGGTTGTAACGTTCTAATTTACTTTTTAATTAATATTAACAAGTTCTTGTGATATGAAATGTTAAAAAAATTGGAAAGAACATTTTATTCTAATAATAGAGCTTCAGTCACAAGAAAATAAATTACTATATATTTATATACATCTGCCTTCATATAAAATAAATAAAATAACCAAGTTATATATATATATGGGGTCAGAGTATATATATATATATGTATATATATATATATATGTTAGAGAAAAAAAAAAAAATATAGTGAGGAGAAAGATATAGCATATATATATATATATATATATATATAGTATATATATATATGATATATATATATAGTAGCAGCAGCAGCAGTTACTAGATGCGTATGTTATAAGAAAGATATATATATATATATATATATATATATATACAGTGAGATATTGGTTTAGGTTTACTAAATCATCATCAATCCATAATCTCAAAACTACAATAGTCATTAGAAAAAGGAACATGCTACTGCTGAATGTGCTGGTCCAATTTGAAGAAAATGTAAAAATATATATATATATATATATATATTATATCTGAGGTCTACATATTATTATAAAGGCCACAATATATTGGAATCCTGTGGTAAAATTTTTGACAGGGAAAACAAAAAAATAAAAATTAGCAAATATTATTGCTAATAATTATAGTAATATGATTAGAGAGCCTATTTAGAGACCTTTATTGGTTACTCGTTAAATAATAGACTTTCTATTAAAAATTTTGCTTTTTTCTTTTACTAAAAAAGAATAATTCAAGGGTAGTATCAAAAACTGACAGGAGTCAGCCTCTTTGGCCTTCCGGGGAACCATGTGGGTAGGATTCTCTCTGAGGGTCTCCGGAACCCCTGCTCTTTGGTATTGAGGTCAGGGGGCCCTCCCGCCCCTCCCCTACGGTGCATGGAAAACGTCCCCCTTGTGTTCCCGTCGGCTCTGAAGCCCCACATTGCCGTGTATTTACTTTTATAAATAATATATATATATATATAAGTTATGTCTCTCTGCTCCTAAAAAAAAAAAAAAAATAGCCAACATTTATTTTATTTATTTACTTTTTTTTTTTTTTTTTTTTTTTACATTTTCCTCTAACTAAAATTTTACAAGTGATTCCAAAAATGTATTCTTTTCGCTGTAGCTATTGTAGTTTTTGGAGATATGTTTTTTTTTTTTTTTTTTTTTTTTTTTTTTTTTTTTTTTTTTTTTACAGTTTCCGCAATACAATTTTGCCAGGATTCCAACAATGTATTCTTTTTCCTGTAACTATTGTGGTAGTTTTTGAGATATGGATCGATGATAGTTGTCGCTCTAAACCAAATATCACTACCTATATTTAAAAACAAAGTTAATGAAAATGATTTGGATGATAATAAGTAGTCCCACACTTAATATAAAATTTAGAGAGTATTCAGGCTTATTTTCGACCATTTTTTACAATTTTATGGGTTACTTCACTAACTGAGATAGAAAGATTTATTTATTTCACTTTCCATTAAACTAAACTTATGGATCTATAATTTATTTCACTTCCATTTTTTTCAATAACTAGCTATCTAACTTATTAGAAAAAAAGTTCAATCTTTTAACACTATGAGGCGTTGCTGTTCATTGTGTTCGATTTAAGTTGATTTTTAAAATAAAATCGGCTTTAGCTTAACTGGATGCTGATAATCAACAAGAGCCCCGTAATTTGGTAAAAGACATAAATTCATAAAAATATTTAACTGTGAACAGCTCTTGATTAAAAAATAATTTTTATATATATAAAAGTTACCGTGTTTACAGGAAAATGGTAAGTGTATTAATTACTATGACATCATGATTTTTGAGTTTACTATATAGGCAGCGATAGGTTATATATATATATACAGCAGAATATATATATTTCTTTATAAGCTAGCATACATAAGGCGGTGTATTTAACCCAGCCATATGGAGTTATATATATATATATATATATATATATATATATATATATATATATATATATATATATATATATATATATATATATAGACCTTATTCGTTTTTACGACTCCGTCAGTTTTGAATTTTTTTTTATTTTTTTTAATATATTTCCTCTTAGTATATGATCCTAACAATCAATTTCAGTGGTAACGAACATGATTCAAAAATATATAGGACCTTTTCCGTTTTACGACTCCGTCAGTTTTAATTTTTTTTTTTTTTTTTTTTACTAAAGGAATACCTAAGCGGGTAAACCGCAAAGATAGAAGCCAAATCTCTGGCCTGGGAACTATAGGGTAGCCTCTCCCCTCCGAGTGGGTTCCTGAACCCGCCTTTGGTATTTGGGTGTCGCGGGGTTCCTCCGCCCCTCTACGGGGATGGAAAACGTCCCCTCTTCTGTCCCCCGTCGGCTCTAGTTTTTTCCCAAATTTTTTCTTTACAGTTTTTTACATATTTTTTTACATTTTTTGTAATAAGCTTTATACGCTGATTCCAAATATTTAATTGGTTTTCTCTCTCTTTCTTGTACTTTTCGGAGATATTTCATATACGAAAAATATATATATAGGCCTATTTTTTTTTTTTTTTTTTTTTATTTTTTTTACATTTTTATAATAAGCCATATACGCTGATTCCAAATATGTAATGGTTTTTCTGTAAGTGTAGTAGATCTTTCGAGATATTTCATTTTTGAAAAATATTTAACATAAATGTGTGATTTTAAAATTATTTAAGGTAATATTTCGAACCTTTGAATCATGCCCGTTACCACTGAAATTCATTGTTGGTATCACATAGTAGTAATATATTAAAAAAAACAAAAAAATTAAAACTGACGGAGTCTTAAAACAGATAAGGTCGTATTATATATAAGGTGTTATATATATATATATATATATATAGTATATATATATATATATATATAGCAGAGAGAATAAATATTTTATTTAAGTATAAGTGTATATATAGTATAGGCAAATTTGTAGAAACTGTACTGTGACTACCGAGGTACCTAACTTTTAACTTAACCTAACCCAATCCTAACCTAACCCAACCTAACCTAACCTAACTTCTAACCTAAGGTACTTTTAACCTAAATTAATTTTCATTATTATACCAGTTTGTGATCAGGAAACTTAGGAGGTTCAGGTTGCACGCTATCCTTGTGAGGTGGTTGACTATATCCTCACTAGTAACAGTACAGTTTC
>JABUQX010015429.1:50000-52500 GCA_015478945.1 Trachelipus rathkii | reverse complement strand
AAGAATAATATATAGCAGCAGTTATATATAGCATATATATATATATATATATATATATATATAGGTTATATATATATATATATATATATATATATATATATATATATATTTAAAGTTGTGACCCCCTAATCGAGAAGAGGGTGTAAAATAAAAATAATAAAAATAAAATAAAAGGCAAGCGGAACCTAACACAGATGAGTTCATTCGCAAGCTTTTAAGTGAGGGAGATTAAATTCTGCAGGAAACACAGGTGGAAGAGAAATCCACAGAACAGAGTTGGTTGGAAAGAGTGAAGTACCAGAGCGAAAAAGCATGGAGTTTCCAATGTCCATGTTCAGATACTGCACCCCCTGTGCAACTAGGGAGTCGAAAAGGTCGTGTAATACGAGTGATCAGTTCCCTCGAGCACATGCCACTATAATACTTATAAAAAAGAGAAAAACATCAACATCAAGTTGCAAGTATAAAGGGTCAAGTGATTTGGAAATTGAAGTTTCTAAGCTTTTTGACCTTTGACTCGACCCTAACTAAAAGACGTATGAAACCAGAGTCCTACACCCTCCTACCCCTCCACCCCCACCCCCACCTCAACATATGAGAGCAAATTCTATTCAGATCAGCAAGAATAGACTTCAGGAAGATTAAGACGAGAATCGACTTTAGATGCTAAGAATAAGCAAATTTGAATGAGTAGAATAAAGTGTCTATTGTCATTGTCATATTCAAGGAATATAGTAGGAGATCAGACAGAACTCTGAGAAATACCACTATTAAAAGTGAAGGAGGTAAAGGGAAGAATTTCGCTCATAACAACAGCTGATATTAAAATGTTTGAAAGAAAGCTAGACAAAAGTAATCGAAGATCGAAAAACAAAGGAGGGGAGCTGGTAAAATACCCGGTAAAATACCTTGGATATGGTAAGCAACGCCACAAGAGAACCCATAGTTCCTATGAGTCTCTATAAGGGCAGACAATAAAACTGTGAGATAGGATAGTGTATTGCAGTAGGTCTCGAGCGATGAGAACCAAACTAATGATCAGAAAGAAAGGAATATCATTTGGTATGATCAAAGAAAGTTGATAATGGTTTCAAAGGGAAGCATTTTGAGCCCTACACTTTTTAATATCATGATAAACGATCTTTGTGATAATTGTCCTTTGGGAATGTTTTCTCTCTATGCGGATGATTACACTTTGTGGTACTCTTATAGTGATTCGCTTGAAACTTTGATTGTTGATGAAAGGGGCTCTGGAATCTATTTCAGAATGGTCTGACAATTGGGGATAGAATGTTTCAAAAACGAAGAGTATGATATTTACAAGGCGACCAGTTCCTCAGTGTGATACCCTTTTCCTCTGAAATCAACCTGTTGATTTTGTCAACCACATAAGGTATCTTGGTTTGACTTTTGATAACCATTTAACATGGAAATTACATACTACACATGTAAAACAAAGGTGTACTCAAGCCCTGGGTATTACGCAATATCTTAGTAATGTAAATTGGGGAGCTGATAGAAGTATCCTTTTACAATTGTAATTTGGTTTAATAAGGGCGAGACTGGATTATGGCGGTTACATATATGGTACTGTTACTGAGACTCATTTGCAATCTCTTGATAGAGCTCAGTATAGAGCTCTGAGATATGCAATTGGTGCTTTAAGGTGTACTATTGTACAGAACTTGGAAGTGGAGGCAAATGTTATGCCATTGGCTATCAGAAGGAAATCACTGGGTCTACAGTATATTATTTCTAGTGACAAAGGTTAAACATCTTATCCGACAAGCTTTTCTAAATTTTTTTTACCTTTGTTTTATGGATTGCGCCCTTATCATTTGCCTGTTTTTAGAAGATTTCTGGATTTGTTGGAGGAATTTCATTTGATTGTCAAAGACTTAGCAGTTTTTGTGCCTTGTCCAGAAACAGTTTTTCCATCTATTTATTTTGAAACGTTTTTTGAAACATCCAAAGAATATAACACCTGTGAGGCTGTATCAAAGTTTATTTTCCGATATTAGACATGTTATATCGGGAAGATTATCATATTAGCTACACTGATGGATCCCAAATGGAGTCTCAAACTGGCTGTGCTTTTATATATGATACTGACATGTATTAAGTTCTCTCTCCCTGATTATTGTTCTATTTTTACAGCCTAGATATATGCTATTTATATTCTTAAACATTTTAAAGATGTCCCTCACATTAAATTAGCAATATTTACTGATTCTCTTTCAGCTGTGAAGCTTTGAAAGTAAATACCAGTTCACATTTTTTTGGTACACCAAATACTTGCTCTTCTCTGTAGTTTTGGGGATGGTGTATGTATTCAAGTTATCTGGATTCCAGGTCATGTGGGTATAGAAGAGCATGACTTGATAGATGAAGCTGCAAAGGAGGAAAGTTTGATTGGAAGGAAAATTAACATTGGATATTCTGTGACTGAATTTAGATTATTGGTATGCAAATCATGTTTATTTTTGTAGCAGTCCCTGTA
>JABUQX010015429.1:30000-37500 GCA_015478945.1 Trachelipus rathkii | reverse complement strand
TTCTTGAATTTTAATAGTGTAGTCTTTCATGCATTTCATCTTCCTTCAAAGGTTTTTACAGCGTCATTCAAGCCAAATTTCAGCGAAAATTTCTGACCCAGAGACAAGCACTTCTAGATAAAGTTAATAAAAAATCAAAGCCTATAGTTCAAGCCATTTCATCCCTCAAGGCACACAGGTATAACACATTTATACTTAGTCAGATAGAGATTAGGCCCTACAATAAATAAAAGATAAAGAGCAGTTATGTAATACAAACTGGAGGAAGTAGACTCCTTGTTAAAAGATATTAAAAAAAGGAAAAAATATAGATAAAATATATAATGATTAATGAGGTTGACTCCTGCAATCCTGAGTTTATAATAAGGAAGTTGTGTAGTCAGATCAGTCCGAGGTCGATTAAATCAAGAATTAAGTGTGAATAAAATGTAAAGGGGATCAAAATGCGACCCCTCCAAAAAATTCTTGCTCTCATTTCAGTGAATCTGTTGTTAGGGCTATAGATTGTGTTTTTTTGAGCATTATGAACTGAATAAGTGTGTCTATAAAACCTTTCATTGCAAAAATGAAAGCTCCTTAATTTACAAAAAATTGGAATTCGTTTAAACCTTCATTGCTTAAAAAATAAATTAAGGGATATGCGTACTCCCTAATTCAGAATCTTTCTAGTGACAATAATTAAAATAAGGCTCTTGAACTTCTAGATAAAGAGTTTTAGATGAAAATTTTCTCATTGATGAAATCATTAAAAAATCATATCTTTAAAACCAATATTCTTACCTGAACATTATAATGCACTAGGTTTACTTAAATGATATAGTACATTAAATATTGAACTTGAGAGTTAAAACCTCAAATATCTTGAGGAGGCTACGATAGTATTACTTAGCCACATGAGTTTTTTCAAAATTACTTAATGGTGTATCAAAGAAATTACTCGCGAAGTTGAATCCCAAGTTACCTTCTGATTTGAATCAATATTCGATAGTTAATAATGAAAATTATCAAAATATGTTAAACACGTCCAAATCATAATAAAGGTCAATATTTCAATCAAGAAATATTTAAATTTATCAACAATTTAAAAATATAATACTTGCGATAAGCCTAATTGTAAATTTAAAAGATAATGAGAAGTCAAAGGACGATGAGTCTTAAATTAGTAATAGGCCTGACTAATTCTGCTTTTGCAAATTTAAAACTCATACAAAATTGGTGGAAATGAGCTTCTCATAGTATTGATTCTTCAACTTCTAAAATCATTATTCAAAATCATGTAAGTTTGTTCATCACAAGGTCATTTGATGACAAATTGCAATGTGTATCAAACTATGCAGTAAATATTAAATAGGTGCTAATGAAATAAATCGTATGCCCCATAATGTTCAATATGACTAAACATATGCAGATCAAACTGTCCTGGACTTCAAGGATCAACTTCTTTTATGCCAAGTTTTGCAATAAAAAGTCATATTAAACAGCTCTTGTTAAGCCAAAGGAAAAGGTTCCAACCTCCACAAATGTATGTCTTAGCTTTAGCCAAAGCACCAACAATTTATATTTGTCTGCCCCTCAATTACTATAGGATTGGTAGGTAAAGTTTCGGCTTCAGTTCGATGCCTAATCGACTGTGGCTCACAGAGGTCGCTACCTGTCTAAAAGAGTGCTGAGCAAACTCAAATATATCTGTGAGGAAGGTCATGCTTCAGTTTTTCTCTATAAAACTTATTTAGGTATTAGCCCCGCACTTTTGAAAGAGACTGCTTTCTTGATTCATATATGACCAGTCTTGTTTTACCTCCTCTTTTGGTGATGAAGAATTAAATTAAGTTACGAGATTAAGTTTGTAGATAGGCTCTAATTAAATTTAAAAAATAAATCTTACAATGAGGGGTTTTCTGGCTTTAAGAGTCTAATAACTCATTTTTTCGATTTGGATGCCTTAATTGGCGTTGATTTGCATAGAATGCTTTCCTTAACTAGAATTGATTAAATGTAGAGTGGATCTGCTTTTTAAGTTAAGAGATGGTTCTATTAGTCCATCATTTGGAAATATTACTAAATTTATATTAAATACATAATCAAATAAATTCAAATCCACCATCATTGTTCAAATCATGTTTCAAAATCAAACTCAGCATTTCATGTCAAAAATCAAAATCAATTGCAGTTTAACCATACTTTGGTTAATGCAGTCTTACACCTTGTACCTTCTTATTTTAATCCTTTAAGCCAATATTCCTAAGATAGATGTCAGAGGTATGTAGCAATAGGATTACGAAAAACATGTTCACATAATTAGAGCCTTAGTATAGAAGTAGGTAATAGATAAGTGAAATCTGAAGATAATTGAAACAGATTGAAATAATTCAATATGGATTAAGATGTCTAAAGACAGAAAATATCATATAGTCTTTCCATTCCCCACAGATAAACTTCCATTTGCCAAACAAACTTAGTAACATTGCTCTGCAAGTGGCTTATATAGATGTGCATAAAAATTTGAAAGTATAGATTAGTTAAAAGCCTATATATGTCTTCAGTCCAAGTTAGTCTGATGGTAATTGAAGAGATTCAGTGTATCTCCTCTAGTATAAAAATTATATTGGTTCCTCACAGACCTGTTTAATCCAAAACTGAGACCAGTATCAAACAAAGGTCAGGCTGTTTTAACTGTCCTTAAAAACTAATTCTTTACATCTCTAAATGAGTGCAGCCTATACTGAGCCAGATCCTTTATGTCCGCTCCTTGGTTGGGTACATTATTCCGGTTCAGATCAAATCAGTTTTTATGCTATCGGATATAAAAACAAGCCTTCCTTCAGATTAAGTTAAATCTATCGAAGACCGCAACCGGATTTGTTTTTTTTTTGAAAAAGTAATGTCAATCACACACGCTTATCGTACTGCAACCTGTGTTTTGGTTTCACAGCCTGACCTTCATCCCAATTATATCATTAAGCACCTAATGCTCAAGTCATATGAAGGATGATGCTTACTCAGATTGCTATTAAACATTAATTTTGTTGATATTTAATTAATTAGTGGCATGATACACAACTTTATAAAGAACTTTATTACGAATGCAACAAAAGAAGGGAAATGGTGTTCCATCTTAGAAGTGGGACCGCTAATAAGATCAATTAGAAACTGTATGGGAAGAAGAGTGTAGAATATTGTTCAACATCAGAATCAACTATAAGGTTCTTGATAGTCTTTTAACCTCGTACAGACTAAGCTTTAAAAACGAGCAATTTTTCAGTAAAATGCTGATAGCAAATACCAATAAGATTGTATTCTGTGTCCAACTGGTTTGATCCTTTAAGAATACCTTTTACTGTAACTTTAAAGAGTCGCTTATTAATAGTAAATTATGGCAATTAGGTCTCCATTTGGATGAAAGGTCCCTGCTGATGTTTAGTTCCTGTTCTTCAATATGTCAGAAATTAATACATACATAATATTTCGAAATTGAAAAGGTGGCTTTCTCACCTTCTCTCCTCAACCTCTTTTAGTCGTATTTGTGATGCTATCTTCCATCTTGTTATGGTTTGCTCGTTTCATAGTAAATCAGGTCAATGGTTTCAATTAGTAGTTCTCTAATAGCCAGTGCCTCCTCTCATATTAGCCGGGCTTGCCCTCTTTTAGAGTTGTTGTCTTGTTCTGAATTTTTCAAATGTATAAATCAATATTAGAATTTTCTAATGTTCAGGTTCAAAAACATAAACGGTGTTTTGTAGATGCTTCAATTGTCCTTTCAATGCTCCATCCGAAGAGCAAAAAAAAAAAAAATTGTTTTCTATGTAATATAATAGCTAAACTCAAAGAAATTTTCCAACAAACCAATCAAGTTGTAGCAAGGTAGTACAAAGTATACATACTTCTATGCTTACATCAATACTGGCTTGCAAAAACCCAGCAGATCTGATACCATAGTGTTACATACCTCGTAACTTCTTTCAATTCCAATTATGGCTAAAGTTCCTATCTGGAATGCTTGTTAGATTCAAATCCTCAATGGCTATTAGTAAATTAAATTTGTGTATCAAGCCAATAAGGAAAAGACTTTACAATTGTAACTTATAAATATTATATTACACATGTACATAATAGTATACTCAAGTGTGCACCTAGAGATAATCGATTCTAAAAATTAGTCAAAATCATTGCAGGAGTACACATCGGCTGATGAAGATTGGTACATCAGAAAGCCAACCTATTTGTTGGAAGATACAGTTGCATGCAGCATGTTGTATCTCTAAGTAGTATTATTAATTCTCCCAAAATCCAAAAAAGGATGAGAATCCCAAAACCGTCTGGTCAATAACTTCAATAGTCCATTAGAATGCATAAATTGGCAATCTCGACACAAGACCTATAGATTGCCAAACACTTTGTATATAGATGATGCCATGTGAATAAATCCAATTCCAATCTTCAAGCAAGGATCATCATCTCACTAAATTTATCATAAGAGTTTTCATTCTAAGTGTCAACACTTGGGTGTTCAAACCACTATCAATTCCAATCAGAGCTCATGTTCTGGATTCCCAAGACCAGGCAGGCGGCCCACAAAATGTTTTGTTCAGAACTTGTTATATGTATCAAAAATTTTAACAGTAATACAACCCTTAAATATCAAAAATGACTAATTCTTCCTCATCATACGAGTTAATTTTGGGCGTCTTGCTTGAGCATACTGGATGTGGACTTACAGACTCCTCGTTGAAGATTAATGAAAGGAATTTCAAAAAGCTCTATTAGATTTTCACCGTGCCTTAACATCAGAGCTATTAATGTTCATGCGTTCTCCAGATATGTCCAACTGAATCCTTTTACTTCATTCCGCAACGTTTCAACAAATATATATGGCATTAGCCACCATAGTTTGTGACTCAGATAATCGCAGGAATTTCTAAACAAGGTTGGAAAAAACTGTTAGAAATCTTTGTCTTCAAATATTCTCCGAACATAATGCTATCAATAAATCAAACATTACAATTTCCAGTCTATGCCATTTGGGCGTCGATAGTTTGGGGAGAGAATGGAACGAACAGTTTAAGGGATGCTCTTATAAAACTATAGGTAAATGCAACCTTAACCTTACTGCACTGTTACACAATATTTCAAATATCACCAATGGTATCAATTCAAGACTTTAACTATAGGTCATGCAGATAGATTTGGAAGTTATTGCTGCCAATTCTTGTTTGAAGCTTAACTGGCGAATCAAACCTCATATTCAAGAAGTTTCCGCACCCCCTATGGAAAAAACTTCCTCCCTCACAACAAGACTAGCCATAACTCTAACTGCTCCAAGGAAGAGTTTATGAGACTTTCAAAGGGAAGTATGGTATGAGCTTACTATTAAATTTGCGCCACCGACTAGTAAATATCTATCAGTCAGAGTGGGAACAACAGAATTAAGGTTGGAATTAGTTCTGATACACACACCTAATAAGCCTAGACCCTTCTGCTTTTGCGGAGATTCTGGAAGTCATTGTTTGGGATGAGATAAGATCAAAGGATGTTTTAGTAAAATGGAGATTGTCGGACAAACCGCTGTACTTATCTTTTGGTCATCTCTTTACCATTGGAGTATATATTACCCGGCACTGCTGTGCTCTCCTGGGAGAAATGATGCTGGAATGCAAGCAGTCGATCTTCTCCAACATTTCGTGATGGGTCAAAATAATTAATATATTAGCTAGATCAAGTTGACCTCAAATCAAATCAGTATTTAAAAGTACTTAGTGATCACGCTATTGTCAGACTGTATCAGACCTCTAACTTCAGTATAAATTACCATCAACTTGACTTCTCAACAGAAGCAATTTCTCAGCCTCAATTCATCAATCAACGAAAAACCTATTAGATCAGCTGGCTGTCAATGTCAAGAATTCCTTCGCAGAATTTATCTGATCTTGTAAAAAGTTAATTTTCAATTGCAGATGGTTTCATGCGAACTCTTCAGTGGAGGAATATAAAAATATTCTACTATTCACATATTTCTCTTCTATTTTGCTAGATTCAATACTGAACGATAAGAGATAAAAACTATTGCTATATACTTGGTTATTATCTAAAATAGAGAAAAGTTATATTGTCTACAGTGGTACTCATTTTTTCACAATTTCACTAAAAAATCAACAATTGTCTGGCGACAATTGTGGAATCACTTCAAAATTCAAAAACCGTCCTATTTTAGTCGTGTTTGTGTAATCAAGTTTAATAATCAAATGTAAAAGGGTATAGAGGTAAATTTCTTCCTTCTTTCATAATATTTTCATTCTATCAACCTATCTCTATTCTCTTACCTTCTCACCAGATCAAATTTACCTCTAACCTAAGATTGTTTAAGTTAGATACTATTACTAAATTTATCCAAAAGTCAAGGTTATCTATGACATCTAGATCTTATTCCAAAAGAGCAAAGAAAAATCTTGAAACAAAAATTCAGGAAGTGCTAGATTAATTCACAATGTTCTTTAATATATCCACCTTTTAAAACTTAAATAAAACTTACCAAGTATGGATTCTGTTGCCCGAAGAGTTGACCTAACTAGATTGGTTGATATATTATTATATATAATATATTATATAATATATAGTATATATATATTATATAAGAGTATATATAATGTATATATAATTATCTTATATATATTATATAATATAATTCTATAATGTAGCTCTATATTATATATAGTATAGTAATATATAATATATAATATATATTCGTAGTTATTATATAATACGTAAAAAATCGCCTGCAAATTATTTGCGTACACATTGTTCTATAAAATCGAATCGTTAAGAATCGTGAAAAAAATCTATATAAAAATTGATAATGATATCAATTTATACTCAACGGAAACACAATTTCTAGCAGTATATTCTTCATCCCTCACACGAATGAAATGATTGCCAAATTGTTAATGATTTTTAATAGCGGGGGGGGGGGGAGGGGTTTCATAATTTTTTATTGACAATACAAACTTAAAATGTGCGAAAATCAGTTGAAAAAACTTCAAATATTTTTTTAAAACAATTTTTTTAAATTAAATGTTCATAGTTTTAACTTTTTTAAGTAATTTTAATTAAGTTTTATATATTAGAGAAAGAATTCCTGCATAGATCTCCTCATAAGTACTAGACACTTCTATGTTTTCTCTAGTTTTGTATAAGTGCGTATTTCCATTCATTTTTTCTTTCTAGTATTAGTTAGTTATATATCTATTTTAGTATTATATAGTTATTAAATAATAATATATATATTATTATATATATATATATATATAGTATATATATATTATATATATATATATATAATATATATATATATATATATATATAGATAATGATATATTATATAATATATATACTAATAAATATATATATGATAAATAGATATACAATATTATCTTATCCATATATAATATTACATTTTCTTCTCATCTGTTACGAAAAACGAATGAGAATAATTGGTTAAACATAAAA
>JABUQX010015429.1:22500-25000 GCA_015478945.1 Trachelipus rathkii | reverse complement strand
TCTGATTACTCTTCTCTCTCTTGAAGACACCTTGTTAAAAAAACGACAACAAAAAAAATCAACTAAAAATTTAGCAACTTTTCCCCCCTCTTCTTGTTTCTTACGACAGTACTACTCATGCCTTACCTTTCATAAAACAATGAACTCTTCACACAAACCCTTGCTTCGAGTTCGACTTTAGATGATTCCGGTGTTATCCCTCACTATTCCTCACTCCTTCTTCCGGCACATCAATGGCTAATACTCTAATATCTAAAGATATGATTTCTTTTCTCTATAAGTTTAATACAAACAATGCGTATCGTCCTAATAGTACTCCATTCCTCCTCCTCCTCCTATGATTCCCAAAACTTGTTATTCAGAACTTGGTCTCTGACTTGGAAAACTGCTTTGTCTCCGTCCATCAGCTTCGACCTTTCTTTCATGTTGGAAGCGTGAACCTAATTATGATATGCAAACCTCCTCAAACTTCTCCAATTATAGCCCGAACACCAAACTTTACTGCTATGCTCATTCCTTACATGCACTCTGTTGTTAAAATCTGCAAGCACTTCTTTTTTTTCTATTTTCACCACTCGTTTGATTTGCAAACTTTTAATTGTTGTATATAAGCATATTATGTTAGAGAATCCGAATCCGGATTAGGCGATATTTTGCTGGATTCGGATTCGAGAATTTAGAAAATGACTGCTTTTAGATTCGTATTCGAGGATTACAAAAATCTCTGAATCCGGATTATAATAGAATCCATTCTTATATATACGGCAGCAATCAAAGTTTTTAAAAATATATATTTTTTAATCAAAATTAAAATGTTGCTAAAAGTAATTTTTTTTAAAGCTTACATGGCGCCACAAAATCGAACTATCGTCTTGAACTAATCTCGTTTCTTTGTGACAATTCAAAAAGATGCGAACTTTTTGTAACTAAACCGAGATCATAACAAATTTGAATTATTAAAATAATGCATGATAATGAGTTTAAAACCATGCCCAATTTCTCCGTATATACGAGAATTAAATTTTTAATGCAATTTATTTACGCGGCAACGATATGCATTGTTTCCTGCTTTTCATACCTTCGATTTTTCTTTGATATATCATTCTCGACGGATTATCCATAGTGTTTATAAACTTATGACTCTTTGTTATTAGTTTTTTAACAACAGAGAAGTGATCCACTTTCAGTGATCCGCTTTCAGTGATCCTCTTTCAGTGTCAATATAAGATTTCAGTTTGACTTTATATGGGTTATGGTAAAATGAGATATAATTGATCACGTTTAATTTGTTATTAAATGACTTTTTACCAGAATTACTTAAATGAGAAAATGGAAAATATTCTTAATTAATATGCAAATTATATTCATCTGAATATAATATATATATATACGCTTATATATATATATATATGAAAGAGTATATATAGTATAGCAGTATATATATATATATATATATATATATATATATATATATATATATATATATATATATATATATATATATAAGTATATATATATTATTATCCAAAACTAAAAGTGAGATGTGAAAATAGGGAGATGCTATCAACTCCCAAATGGGTGGGTTATTTTCCATGCTACCCATATATATATATATATATATATATATATATATATATATATATATATATATATATATATATATATATATATATATATATATATATATATATATATATATATATATATATATATATATAATGATACAGGCTATACGAAGTTGGGTTATTGAGTGGTTTGTTTTTTTAATACAGGTATTATGTGTCCATGTTTCCATAAAAGTAGTAGGGTGCTGTTTGCCATGCAACGTTATATATTTGTGTTAGAGCTGCGATAGCATTGCTTATTAAGTGATTGAGTTGGATATTGGATATAGGGTTGGGACTTACGGCTCGTGAGTTTTAAAGGTTTTTAATAATGCTGAGAATTTCTATGGGATTGATTTCTTGATTGGATTTCAATCTTATTTTGTGTTGTTGTTGTGGTTTAGTGGTTGTTGGGTGTACTGTTGCTGCCAGTTCTTATTTTGAGTTGAGTTGACTAGATTGTTTATTCTATTATTAAGGTTTATGATGTGGTTTAATTTGTGTTGAGATGGTTGTCTATTTTGCGTGAGGGAGTCTCTTTGTTTAAGGAGGGTATCTATTTCTCGTGAGAAGTTGGGGTTGAAATGTTTACTGGGGCCATGTGGGATGTATTTTTTAGATAGCTTCCGAATTATTTTATTGAAGTGTTGTATTGCTTTGTTGAGAGAGGTAAAATTGGTTGCTTGAAAGAAGTGTATATCTAGTTCTATGAGATCTGTATAAGCTTGCCAATTTCATTGCTTGTAATTGACATATAGGTTTTATAATGGATGTTGAGGAGAGAGAATGAAAAGTATGCCAGGTTGAGGTGACTGGAATTTGGGGGGGTGAATAAAGAAATGTCAGGGGAGGTGGGGTTCTGGTTATGTTGTAAAGGTCGGTGAGTAGGTTGATTC
>JABUQX010015428.1:17500-27500 GCA_015478945.1 Trachelipus rathkii | reverse complement strand
ATATATATATATATTTATATAATATAATATATTAGTAATATATATATATATAGGAGACCAGTTAGTGGGGAGGGAAAACGAAAAATTTTTATGAAGATGTTCTGTTTAAAACACCTCAAGCTTTTGGGAAATAAAACAGTCGCTAGTAAGTAAAAAGGGAGAGTCTGGGTGAGTAGTGAGTAGCTGGGCAAATGAGTGACGGAACAACAATTTTTTGAGTTTTTACACACAGTTAACCTGTTTGTTTTGAATATTCTGGCATCACCTACAATTATTTTTCATAATTAAGCCTAATTATATATAATATATATATTATAATATATATTATATATATATATATACTAATATAAGATATAATACTATATATATATATATAAGTGTATATATATATATATATGTATTATATATAATTATAGTAGTAGGTAGCCCCATCGTACATTTTACAGGTGCGGGTCCGCAGCCACATTTTTACACGTAGATAATAGTTAAGTGTTGATACTGACATATTTGTGCATTGATTTCGTGAATACGATAAAACCCAAAATGGCGGAGAAACAGAATTTAGAGATTAGAGATGATGGTACTGCTGACGAAGAGAGAGATAATGAGAATATCGAGGTGAATGAGGGTAGTAATGATGAAGGTCATAATCCAGATCAGGCAAACGGAGGGGGGGGCGGAGATGAAACGCCCACAACCCAAGAGGGGAGGCAAACCCCCCTAGGGGTTCCCCCTATCCTAACTCCTTTGGACCCAAGGGCCAGTCAGAACCCCTATACCGCTCTTCTTAGCCAGACATCCCAAGTAGTAAGGGAGGGAGCCCCTCCCTTGAGAGTCGAAACTCCACCATACATGCAAAAGACAGTCGCGTTGGACAACACATTGAACTTACAGTTGAAGCCTGCTACTGAGCAAACTGCCGTTAAGAAGAAGACTCGCAGAAATTGGGGCGGTTTCGAAACTCATACCCCCAATGAAAGCAAGTGGGAAGGTGCAGAAATACCGAACACCTCCCCATGGGGAACCGAAGGCTCCCCAACGATCCAGAACCAAGCAATAGGATCGGTCCAAACCCCTGTTGGGTCCCATACTGTGCAACAGCCGTCAAGCACCATACCTGGAGGGACGGGAGAGAATAACACTCATACAAGCACACCCACAGGGCAAAATAATTGGAATTATGGCATCCCACCATCAGGAACGATGCCCCCATCTTACCCCGGTACAGGCATGCCACCTGGTAATCCAACTATGCCTAACCAGTCTTATCCCTATCCCGGAACATGGCAAGGATATCCTTTCATGCCCCCAACAATCGGAGTTCCATCCTATCCACAAAATTTATTTAACCCCGCGTTCCCAACTATGCCGGAAAATTTAAAATTATTTGGCAAGCACCTTAAAACAAGGAGTTGGAAAGGAATTCAATATCCAGATTTCATCACGTCCCTAAATGAAAAGCTAAACGCTTTAGGCCCATTAACTGAGAGTCAAAAGATCACCTTTGCCAAAACTGCCATCTCATCAGACCCTAATTCCGAGGCTCGTAAATACATTTTTCGCGATGGAAGTTTTTCGAGGTTCACTCGATTAGAAGAACCTTCTGGAACAGTTAAAAACTTTTCTACAGCCCGAAGAGAAAAAGACGGTTTTCGACTTGTGGTTGAGCTTTGTAGAGTATCGTAGAGAGAGAGATTCGATCTTTACTGATTTTGTACTGGAATTAAAAGATAGGCTGTGGAGATATCAAAGTCGCCTGCACGATCTGGACGACAAAGCAGTATTCAATTCAAGGCAAATAAACCTCTTGGTTACAGGGAAGATCATACAAAACGTGAATGAAAGGAGAGATGGAGAACGCCTTAAAGAAAAAATCCTCCGAATATTTGACACCGAGATGAGTTTAAATGAATTAATAAATAAATTATCTCAAATTTCAAATGGAGCTTTATTAAAAGATGAGAGTAGAAGGCCAACCGAGGTCCGCACCACCAGGGTGTTCCTGGCCAAGGAGGAAGCGGAAAATCAACAACGGGGAGATAAAACTTCCTAAGTGAAGAACAGAGAATCATTCCCTCGAAAACCAGTATGAGGATAGGATGAAAAGGAGGAGTGAGGTCCCAACGAAACACTTTCAAAGAAAAAAGAAGAAGTGAAGACGGGATATGGTACACCGAGATAATAAAAGGCGCCTAAAGAAGATGTCCCGCCCAGGAATTGAGAGAACACCTGGTGCTTCATATTGTCGAGACAGTCGGCACCACTCTTCTCAAGCATTCTCGCTGGGAATGGCCCGGTGATTTTGCCGGAGTATGTAAGGCCTATCATCGAAGGGGGTCGCAGCCTATTGCAGAGGGGCTCCGCCTTGAAACCTACCCCGAAACCCATGCTAATGTTTTCACGGCCATACAAAGCAGAATGATATGGAAAAAAGGGGTGAAAGCAAAGAAGCCAGAGGTCTATAAAACCCGATAGCGAGGCCAACAGGCATTTTTTCCAAGAAAAAAGAAGGCTTACAAATTGCCCCCAGAATGGGAACGGAAGACTAACGCGAGAGTTATATATGGCAGAGAGCCAGCCAAGAGATTTTGAGGTGAACGAAGAAGTGGAGTACGGTGATAGGATGTGCGAGGGAGAACTTTCTCATCCTCAGGATAGGATAGAGAAAGAAAATTTTTAGAGAGTGGCAAGGAGAGGAGACGTGTGAAAAGAAAGTTTCAGAAAAGAGTGAAGAAGTGGGAAGTTAAGGAGAAAGAAAAAGAAGTCGTGCAGCAACCTTTTAGGCTAGGACGACACTTTTACACGAATGTCTATCTTGCTCCATCTATGAGTAGTATGGAGGCGAAAACACGCATTTTGGTTGACACTGGATCAAGTATCAGTATCGTCACCGCCCGACGGTTAAAGGAATTGGAGATCGAGGGAAACTTTAAAGTAACCCTCCATAAGACCGATTTAGTAGTACAGGGGGTGAACAATAAGCCAACGGTACTAAAGGGAGAGATACAGTTGTACCTTCGCCTGCATAAAAGACATTACCTCACTACATTCCAAGTGAGCGACGTAGATGGAGAGAATAGTTGGGATATTCTTCTAGGTAGCAACGTTTTGTCTAACATTCCCATAACTTTGAACTTCTTTTCTGCAAAAATGTCTATCAAGGAAGATAGAGAGATAGACATTCCGATCTTTGCCGCCCAACAAGGAATTTATTTGGTTAGAGAATTTTCTGACGGGAATCTTAAACGAGTAAGAGACCTCAAGAAAAAGGAGGAGCAGTTGCCCCGGGCCCGAGGGCCTAGAGGGGAGAAAACTAAGGATTCGAACCAAATTTTCGCCAAACCACCCGCACGTGCTGCGGATAAGCATCTTTTTCCTAGGAAGGCCGCCTTGCCAGTTAAAAACGTACGCAACGCGGATAAGCATCTTTTTCGTAGGGAGGCCGCCTTGCCAGTTAAAAACGTACGCAACGCGGATAAGCATCTTTCCCATAGGGAGGCCGCCTGGTCAGTTAAAAACGTACAGCCGCGGTTGAAACCTCTTCCTATCGGAAGGTCAATGCTGTCTATGTATCCAGGGAGAGAGACAGCCTCTTCAGTTCGAAATTCGCATAGGCAGCAAGTGCCTAGACATGGAAAAAGAGAAAGGGAAATTGCATTGAACGGAGAAGCTCATGTTGAGACAGACAAGATGAAAAGGGACAGGGTGGGAGTCATGAACCCACCCCTCACTCATCACAGCGCTGATCCCAGAGGAGCCAGATCCAAACTCAAGCACACCCCCTCGAATTTGAAGGAAAATTTGGGCCAATCCGAAAATTTGAAAGTCTCGAAGAGCAATGACCATAAAGAAGATGGGCCATGTTGATGATGATGAAGAAATTAAGATAATTTAAAAGTGAATTGAAAGATGTTTTGGCCTAGTCAATCATGCGGATATCTAAAACTCCGACCGGAAACTCAGGATGATTTTGAACTGGAGCGAAAGTGCATAATGACACCAGCTTTCACCAAAGGACCATTATACGTAGCGAATACAATTAGTCCGGTGAGGGATAACACAGTTATCCTCAGTTATATAAATTTGAGTGACAAATCGTTTTATTTGAATAAAGGTGTGAATCTAGGAGAAGGGTATCCGATTATTAACAAACAAGATCGAGAAGAAGCACAACGAAAGAGAACACCAGAGAACAGTGCCGCCGTCTAATTGCTAGCCACCTGCTCAGAAGGTCTTACGAAGACAGAGTTAAGGCGAGGTACAAGAATTATTGAGAGAAGATGTCAAAAGAAAGAGGCGAAAAACTGTCTTCTCCGAGCACACAAATAAGTAGGACCTATATAGTATCTGGAAGATTGCTCCCGAGCTCCTCATCTCAGACCACGGAGGGACTATTGGCACCTCCGATATAATAATACGTTCATCGCGTCCTCTCCTGCGTGTGCTCTGTTCTTTCAAGCATATGAAGTGTCGACGCGTGTATAGTCCCATCTAAATAGCTCGACAGCGTGTGCGCCTGTAAACAGTAACAGACATAGTTGACCACATGCCCAACTTACTGTACCTAATATAATCACATATACGAGAGAGTGTCAGTAGATGTAAATATAGACATGTAGAATTACGATATCTTGTTACAGCCCTCATTCGTCCTCGCGCGCGAGCGTATGCTATATATATATATACAGTTTCGATGACTCTACATCCGATCTTCCCGTCCGGCTCTCGGTGCGTGTGTTCTGTCCGCGATTTATAACTGGTACCTTTCAACTCCCAGCAGCGATACACAGACGTGTTTCCTCTGCCCTTGCTATCGACGAGATTTTTACATCCCTAGGGGTAATACCCGTATTTAACCTCAGTAGATTTATTGGATGCGTACAACGCTTTAGAGATAGAGGAAGAGACACAAAAGCTGATGGCGTTTAGGACAAGGAAAGGCCTTTGGTGTCCCACTCGTTTGATGTTCGGCCACAAGAACGCCCCAAGCATTTATGCTCGTACAATGACCATGGCCTTAAACCATCTGCTAGGGCCTGTAGCACAAGTCTACCTAGACGACGTATTGGTGCTGGGAAGAAATGTGCCCGAACACTTTGAAAATTTGAAGAAAGTGCTCACTGCTTTTAAGAGAAAATAAGCTGAGAATAAAATTATCCAAGTGTAGCTTCCTACAATCATCCGTTTTGTACTTAGGATTCAAGATAGGAAGACATGGAATTAGCCCGGATCCGGCCAAGGTAGAAACAATGAAGAGTTTCGTCCCTCCTACAAATGTGAAGGAGACACAGAGTTTACTTGGTTTCTTCTCTTATTTTCGCTTCCTCATAAAGGACTTCGCCGCGGTAGCACAACCTTTGTACGATTTGATAAAGAAAGATGTCCCTTTCCTCTGGACGAAAAGACAACAACAAGCTTTCGA
Organism: Trachelipus rathkii; assembly: GCA_015478945.1. Classification (NCBI taxonomy): domain Eukaryota; kingdom Metazoa; phylum Arthropoda; class Malacostraca; order Isopoda; family Trachelipodidae; genus Trachelipus; species Trachelipus rathkii. The sequence goes on along the minus strand of JABUQX010015428.1, from coordinate 22,078 downwards.
CACTTTAAAAGAGAAATTAGTGGTGCAGCCACAACTAACTTTCCCTGATTACAGCAAAGAATTCTTTGTAAACACAGATGCCAGTAATTACGGCGGAGGGGTGTTGTACCAACTGACAGATGAGGAAAGAGAAACCAGTTATCTTTGCGTTGTCCCGGACCACTCAGAGGAAGTGAGTTTAAACTATGACACAGATGAAAAAAGAATGTTGGCCGTGGTGTTCTGCTTGCAAAAGTTTAAGAACACCATCTTCGGCTATAAAGTAACTATCATCACTGACAATCAACCTCTCTGCTTCATTTTTCGAAATAAACAGCAGACAGGCCGGTTAGCTAGATGGAATCTATTAGTAAACAGTTTCTCCCCCACCATAGTATAAAAAGAGGAAAGAATAATGTTGCCCCAGACTATCTGAGTAGGCATCGGCATCTAACGTGTCCTGGTTCAAGGAAGACAGAAAAAACAGAATAAGTTACCGCGATAATGTTTTGTTCTGATCGGAAAAAATTTCATCAAAGAACAAGGAAAATGTCCCCGTGTAGGAAAATTAGTAAAATGGCCCAAGAGAATCCAGAACACACCCACACATGTTAGAAAAGGCATCTTACACTACGCCGTGGAAGCAAAACCTTATCTTGTACAAGTCCCGGACAGTATGATTTACAGTGTGATAGACCAGTGCCATGCTTCACTAGCTAGCGGACACGGAGGTCAGCTAAGAACCGAAAAGAGGGTAGAAGAAAAATACTATTTCCCCGGTATACAAAAGTTAGTTAAGGAATATTGTAGTCAATGTGTGTCATGCGCTAGAACTAAGGGTCCTAGACCTCCTACAGAAGAGATCAATCGATGGCCATTGCCATTAACACACCCTTCTCACGCGTTCATGTTGACAGTATTGGGAAATTGCCCGCTTGTACAGGATCAGGAGCCAAATACATCTTAGTATTTCGCGACGTTCTGACACGGTATGTCGAATTAGTGCCTTGCAAGACTAGAACGAGCGAAGAATGTGCCAGAGCATTGCAAGAGAGGGTCATATGTAGACATAGTGCCCCTCAACTGCTTGTCTCTGACAATGCCTTGGAATTTACGAGGCCGAGGTATTTAAGGATCTTATGTAAGGCGTGGAGTTGAATAAAGAGGTGGAAATTTTGCCTACAAAGCCTCCCCAACAATGGTGTGTTAGAAAGAATAAATGCTGATATTGAATCTCTTCTTGCGGCATACGCTGAATGCAAGATCACCGAGACTTGGGATAAATACTTAGTTTGCCCAAATCGCTATTCAATTCGCGCGTATAGTATCGATCTATTTAGGTTTGCTCCCCACTGTCTTTTGCTGGTAATAAAAGCCCTCCTTACGAGATGGCGGCTGATTATTTATCACCATTTGTGAATAAGCAGAGGAAAATGAATTATCTCGGATGAAGTAGATACGATAGTAGAGAGGATCGATTATATAAGAGATTTGGCTAGAGAGAAGTTAGAAGCGGAAACCACAAAAACTTTGGAGCAACAGCATAAAAAGGCCAAGCAAAGAGAGTTCAAAATAGGAGATTACGTTTTCGTTAGAGCAGTAAAAAAGCCCCATCAAAGTTCGAAAGTTATGTGCAAAGTTTGAAAGGGCCATATATTGTCAATGTTTAAGAGGACCAAACAAACTGATGGTATATTGTTTAGAATCAGGCCGATACCTTCCCTGGTCCATGTGGACACTGTTAGCGGTGTGATCCCGGCGAAAAGTATCCACGAGTCACATTTTGACTTTAGGAACGAATGAAGTTTGTGAATCCCACCGCAAGGTAGAAGAAAATGTTGAGCCCAAGGAACAAAAAAGGGAAAGAATTGAGGAAAGACAACAGAGAAGCGACCCAGGAGTCCCTTCTGAGAGAGAAGAAGAAGAAGAAAGAGGAGAAGAGGAGGAAGAAGACGAAGAAGCAGAAGAAGAAGAAGAAATAGAAGAAGTAGATGAAGTGGAAGAACTTCCTCCTCCCACAGATCAAGCGTCTTCCCAATATTCTTTCCAAACTCCCACAACGCCACCAATTCAGTCCGGACACAGCTACTTCCCAATTCCCCATCCACAACAAACTCAGCCAGAATACTACAACTCTTACTCAATCCCCCCACCTCAGCCGGTACCGAGTAGATTAAACTCTTGGAGCCATCCGACTCCCGTGCAACAACCGACCCCGGTGGAACCCGTAAGAGAAAGTAAACCCGTTGAAGAAAGAAGATTTAGCGATGAGATTGTAGAAAGAAGAAGATACAGCGATATAGTTGCCGGAAGAGCGCGTCCAGACGGTGAATTTAAATGTTCCACTCCTAAAACTGACTTCCCAAAAACCCCCTCCAACCCTGCGGTTCGGAGAAAAGAGTTTAGACCATCTTTATCCCCTATTCAGCAAGAGATTTCCCTAGAAAACCCTGTTCAAGAAACTCTTCAGGAGCCACCAGCACGCGAAGGTGAGGTGTATGGAGCCTATGGTGGAACCCCTCCAAGAGCAAATTCCCCTGTGAAATCTCCAATTTCCCCAGTGAAAGATGGCCACTTTCCCATTCCCACTGTTGTAGAATCACCCCCTATGGAATTCGTCAGAGATGACAGGAAAAAAGATCCATCTTACAGACCACATAACTTGTTTACTGGTCCCAGAGATTCTACACCCATGGTTACAAGAAGTCAAACAAGGATGAAGGAACAAGCTTTACAGCAACAGACCGAGGCAAGTGACAACACGGAGACTACAGCGAAGACTCCTGTCCAACCTCCGCCTGTCGAATTGGTATTTGAACACCCACATACCGAGGAGGAAAAACTTCGGTATTGCCTCTGGTTTACAGTTGATCCAATTTCTGTAGTATACTTAGTATATTCTAGATTAAGAAAATTTCTTTTTGTTTTTAGAATTTGAATTTTCTTATTCTGCTAGTCTAAGTCTAAGGATAGCTCTTCTAATTTCAAGAAACATGATTTACTACATTTTGCGTTGCCGTCGGTACCAACGAATGAGTGGCATTTAGTAATATTAAAAGCTATATAGGATTAAAGGTGACAACAGGTGTGGTCACCTAAATCTTAAGAAAATTAGCTTGGATTCAGTATGAATATTTCTGTAAGAACTTCCAATATTAGAATTCTGCATCGCAGTTCATAAAATTAGATAAAGCAAACATAGTTGGATTAAGTATGATAGTTCATAAGAAATCTTAATTTCTTAGAATTTAGATGTAGTTTCGATAGATCTTAGACTAGATTAATTCCATAGATATAGTCTGATCAGTTATAGTTTTACTCATTTTTTATAAAAAGAAACCTTTTAAAAAAATAATGTTTCACTCTCAGAATAAGGGGGGGGGGACAGCAATTTTTATTAATTACAAAAAATAAATTACAAAAATAGAAAACCCAAAAAACTTTTCTATTAAGAAAACAAAAAAAATAAGTAACGAGTAAGTAAGTAAGTAATAGAAAACTAAATTAGTAAATAAGCAACTAATAAAAAATTAACTAGTAAGTAAACAACTAAGTATTAAATAGTATATAACGTTGAGTTGAAAAACTCTTACAATTAGATATTAATTCAACTAACTCGATTATAGTTAAGAAACCATTTAGTTTAGTTAATAAAACGCGAACGCTTTAACTAACCAATTAATTTTAAAACTGTTATTAAACATAATTAGGCGACCTTTTAATTTCATCACAACCAAGAAAAGTATAAAGTACTCACATATTTCAGAAATGAATTTTCGGAAAAACAACTTTGTTGCTACTCTTCATCTTATCAACATGCCAGAGCAAAACCTCATCAAATGAAAAAGAAATGAAACAAACGACTTCTACCTGGTTTTAGTTCGGTACGTATGGACGAAGTTAACTTATAGAGGATACCTCGATGCTAGTTATCTCCTATAGTAGATGCCCCAGAACATTAAAGAAAACAATCATCAAGAACGACTAAACTGTAAACAAACGTTTAGTAAGAATCATGTTTACCATCGTTTCGAAACATGTTTCTAAAACGTTCAACACATCAAAGGGGCCACCAATGGGAATTCAAGCTTATGACCATTCGAGTAAAGGCCCAGAAACTGAACGAAGTAAGTGAACTGCCTGGATCTCAGCACGATCAAAAAGGAAACGAGCTGCTTTTGAGTTCGGAGGAGACGTCCTCAACATTCTTTTTGGTACGGCTACAGATAAGTAAGTTGAAACTACTTCGAAAGAAGATCAACATCTTAGGTAATTATGCCTCTACTTCAAATTTATTGATAACTGAATTAAAGGAACAATTAAAGGCGAATACTCGTACATTAATGAGTTTTAGGGATAGCTTACAGAAATTAATAGAGTTTCAAACTAGTCTAAGTGCTACGCATAATATAATAAACCAGATGGGAAGCATCCGAGCGTTAATAAATCTAATTGAACAAACAGTATATAACATACATCAAATCCACCAATTGGTGATAAATTCACTCCAACTTGCCAAAAACAAAATCACTAACTCACAACTCTTCTCTCCCATTTTCTTACTGCCTTTTATACTAGAAATGAACAAAGAGACTAAAC
>JABUQX010015427.1:7500-17576 GCA_015478945.1 Trachelipus rathkii | reverse complement strand
GCTGCGCCCCCCTACTGGGACCCAGGGGTACGTAACCTCGTATACGACGAGGTTTACGTCACCAACTAGGCGCGCATCAATTTTAACCCAATACGATAAGTCTAACCATGATATTATTATTATATATATATTATATATGATATTATATATATATATATATATATTATACTATAAAATATATATATATTATATATATATATATATTATATACATATATATTATATTATATTATATATATATATATATATATATTTAATATTATATATAGTAAATATATATTATTATTATATATATATATAATATATAGTGTATATATATATATATATTATATATATATATATATATATTATTAATATATTATATATATATATATATATATATATATATATATATATATATATATATATATAATAATAATAATAATAATAATAATAATAAAATAATAATAATAATAATAATAATAATAATAATAATAATAATAATAATAATAATAATAATAATAATAATAATAATAATAATAATAATAATAATAATAATAAATAAATTAAAATAAATTAGATAAATAAATAAATAAATGAAATAAATAAATAAATAAATTAAAAAGAGACTACACGAAATAAGATAACAAACGCGCCGTTATCAGTGATCACACACGCCGTCTGATAAGCACGCTCAGAGACCGTCGTGACCTTGTTGGCCTACGAACCTGTGGACTTACTACTCATGACTCACAAATTCTTTGCTAGGGTTTCTCTTTTATTTCTCTGTGGTGGGATTTTCTTCGTCCCTAATGCAATGAAGGTTTGATCCTCAATTTTATTAGTTTTTCTTTTCGCAAAGGGTCATGATGTCAACATCCCATGATTTCTTAGGAGAGTTTTCTAGCGTTAATTTTACTTATGGAAGGTTCGTCCATTTTCTCTAGCAACCATATGTTGAGCAGATCGCTTATTGTGCCATGAAAAAGAAGCAGAATCGGAGAGTTGTCACACAGTTTACACTTGATATATACGGACATTCCCTGTATGTGATGAAAGAATTCCCATAATGGTATCCCGCGTGTCCGTAAGAGGCTTCTAAAAGTGATATCCTTGTCTTGTGGGGGGAGAAGAATTTCTATACAATGTTACATCTGAGTGTCGCAACAAAGCGGACGAAAGAACATGCATTAGATGAGTTGTGTCCTCTACCACTTCTATTTATTGACTGGGGATGCTTCGTATACATGTCTTTGGAACTGGTAAAAAAGTGCAAATATATTGTGGTGTGTGGGGGGGGGGGGGGAGAAGGAATTTTCTACAACGTACCATTCTGAGTGTCGGAATGGGCGACTGTAAAAACACTTGATAGCTGGGTTGTGTCCCTCTACCACTTATTTATGCCCTAGGAATTCTCATGAAGTCTCGGAAATGGTCGTGATCGCCGTTAAAGGCCTAATTTTCGGCGGAAACTGTATGTAACTTCTGAAACATGGAATGTTTGAGGAATAAATTACGAGGAAGGGCGGTGGAGATGATGAATGTATTTCAGAATGGGTAATGGTTAATCATGTTTGCTTCGGACTGAACAAAAATGGAAACGAAGTGGTGAGGAGGAGTTGTTGTGAGCCACGACTTTGAAGATACACCACACCAGGGGGGTCTGTCGCGGTGGACGAAGTCAAGGTGGATGTTTGGCTGCTACGCCCGTACTTAAGGACCCGATAAGGGTAATGAGGGGATGGTATGAGGTGTGGGGAGGGCTTTCTTGGTGGCGACTTAGGTTATATTCTTCACCGAATTATTTTTGTTCTAGTGAATGTTTGCCACCCAGCCTCTAGTCTCTAGGGAGCGCGTAAGGAGGGTTGATGCATATATATATATATATATATATATATATATATATTATATATATATATATATCCTATATATAATCTATATATATATTTATGATTCCTATATATATATAATATATATATATATATATATATATATTATATATATATATATATATATAGGCACTTTCCCTTTAAAAGGATGTTACAAAAAATACAGATACCGAAATATCGCTGAACACTAATCGTCTAACCATGCACTGTGACGTGATTAACTTAAACTCCAATAGAAGAAGAAGAAAAAGTTGCCACATGTTGCTTTTATTTTATCATGTTATTTTTATATGTTAATTTTGTTTTAATTATTTTTTTTTTTTTTTTAAGGGCTCGAGCCGACGGTGGAACAGAGGGGTGACGAAGTCCCCCCGTCGTCCCCCGCTGAGGCCGAGAAGAGACCTGACTCTTTCCATCTTTGCGATTTATCGTGGGTATTCCTTTAGTTTTTAAAAAAAAAAAACTTATTTGTGCAACCCTCACGCTCTATTGCCTTGAAATAATCGAAAAAAAATCGATTACATCTCTCGTTCGAATATATATCGGTTAACAGCCTTTTAAAGGACATTTCATATATTATATATATTATATATATTAAATATTATATATTATATATATATATATATATATATATATATATATATATTATATTTATATAATAATATATTAATATATATATATATATATATATTAAATTCATTTAAAAACAAATAAGACACACTATTAATAGGTAAATAAACTTCTTTCATCGAGTAATATCAATTTATGTAAAGAAAATGTCTAAATACAAAAGCAATATAGCTAATTAAATGAACTTAGGCAATGATTACTTATGCTCAAAAGTTATTTTCTTCACTAAAGCAAAAGTATTATCTATGATATTTCCAAAATTTCATGAAGAAGAGTGTCGGTAAATCAGTTTCGTGATCTCGAACAGTGCAAGTACTAACGGGAAAGTAAATATAAAATACTTGAGAAAAATAATAAAAAGGCCGGTTGCCTAATTTTATTATTCATATGAATCACATTATTTCAGTCTTTATCGAGTTCGGTTTGCAACGATTCTAGGTTATCGATTTTTTTTTGCAGATTTTTAAGGTTTTTGTTTATTTGTTCTAGTGATATCGATTAAGGGTCATCAATCAATCTTCAGGATTTTTTGAATCACGTCACCTATTTGACTAGACGTAGGATTCTACAATGCTGCCGCTTATTAAAAAAAAAAAATTGGTTTCTTTTGTACAAGTTGTAATAGTATTGCAGCATGGTGGTTTGAATGCCAATAATTACCCACGGCACACGGCGGGCCACTTTTTAATGAAGATGATCTGACAATTGTTGAAATATCTGAAGGAATTACTAATTTTTCTTCTGGATTTCCCAGTAACTTTCTTTATAAGCTGAGGATTTCTTTTAAGAAAAAAAAGATATTGCTAAATGGGTATTTCCAGACAATATGATGCTGCAATAAAGGACTTTGTGAATAGTACTACCTTGTCCCAAAAGTACTCTACAGATACAAGAATAAACAAAACTAATCCAGATGCGAGAATCTCCTTCGTAACTTTCTTTAGCGAGTAGTCAACACTTCGCTACTGCGGAAGTTCTTAAGCTTTCGGAGCGCTTCTAAAATGTCATACGTCCAGTTGGACTAATTTTCTATTCTCATTTAACTATGTTTTTTCATTTTCGATCTTTAGACACCATTAATTTAATCTACTATGAAAAATAAAACTTTCTTATTGACTTTGTATATGCAATATCAATATAATTATTAAACTTAAAACCTTCAATAATAAAAATTAATAAATATGCAGCAGAAGTGATACGCTATCTGTTGGCAGAGGAGAAGCGCGACTTTGATACTATCTATTCTTTTTTTGCATCTGGTATGGCGCGCTATTGGGATTTGTCTACTATATATATATTTTATATATATATATATTATTATATATATATATAATTATATATATATATATATAGTATTATATGATATATATATATTTTATTTCTATATAATATATATATATATATATTATATATATATATATATATATATATATATATATATTATATATATTATATATATATATATATATATATATATAATATATATATATATATATATATATATATTATATATACCTTCTCCCCTGATCACCAGCTTCCATCCATGGAGGGCCATACCGCGGTTCAGTACAACGCCGACGTCACCAGCCTCCTCCAGAGATTCTTCCATGGTGAATTGTTTCAGATTGTTCTGGTTGAGAGTTGATAGACAGGATAGATAAAGGGGATGTGTCCCTCGGGACCTGGTTACAGTTTTGGCAGATGTTTTTGTGGTGGTTTGGTTGAGGTTGAATCTGTGTTTGTAATTTGTAAGCTTAGGGTCGGTGGCCGCGTCTTAACTTGGCAAGGATGACTGACTGGTTCTTGGTATTGAGTAGAATTCTGGTGCTATATCTGGTTCGTGTTTGTTTAAAATGTTGTTTGGTGGTCTGCGTCTTAAGTGTTTTTCTGTTATGTCGTGTGGATTTGTTTAGTGTATGATGTGTTGTTTGTGAGGTAGAATGTTGTTCAGACATTTTTTGCTAATATGAGCTGGTGAAGAGGAGTTGTTTGAGTCTGGTGGTCGATGGAGTTAGACAGGGCATTGTGGCATGGGTGTTGGGGTGTTTGAGTTTTGGTGAAGAATTGTGTGCCTATCATATCCAGGTGTGTGTCTATGAGTAATATTTTGGTAGGTGCTGTTGATGTGCATTCTGTTATGATTCTTAGTGCTTTGTTTTGGGTCGTTTGGAGTTTCTTTATGTTGTTTTTAGTCAGTTGTGGGTGCCAAGTTGGAGAGGTGTAGTTTAGAGTCGGACGGATGTATTGTTCGTGGTGGATGTCTTTTTATTGTTTGTAAAGTCTGTGCCAGCGATAGTTCTAAAAATGTTCAGTTTCTTGTTTGCGGATGAAATTATGTTGTCTGTGTGTTTTGTGAAGGTGAGATGTGTGACAAGTGTTACTCCGAGAATTTTGAGAGTTTGTTAAAGGGTACGGCAATGTTGTTTAAGTAGACTTGGGGGGATGTGATGCCAAGTAGGCAGTCGGTGGTGATTAAAGTAATTGATGATTTGTTTGGTGATTAGAACATTCTGTTTTCTGTTAGCCAAATCTGAAGTAAGGTTGATGTAGTTGTTGTGTCAAGGTTTGTGGCGTGTATAATGTCTGTGTGTGTAGTGTCTATGGTAATCGTCATCTGCTGAAGGTTTTCTGATTGTGTGGTCCTGTTTGTGGTTGTGGGGTCGGCCGTGAAAAGGTTGAATAGTGAGGGACGTATTGCGCCTTGGGTACTCCGTTTTGATGTTTACCTGTTCTGGATTTTGTATTGTTTGTATTTGTGCTGTTCTTCCTGATAGGAAATTGGAAATCCATGTTCTTTAGGTTAGTGGGGAATGTTAGTTATTTAATTCTTTTGTTGATCAATTATGTTTAGGTACTGTAATCGAATGCTTTTGTTTGATTGTCGTTGCTATGGTTTTGGTTTCTGTGATTTTGGTTTTGAATTTATGGCCGTTGATTGAGGGTTGAATGATGTTTATGAGTGCTGTTGTATTTGAGTGGTTTTGTTTGAAGCCGTGTTGGAATTTGTGTTTGAATGATGTTTGGGGTTATTTTATTACATATGATTTTCAGTAGTTGCATAGTGTTGTAATAGAGAGTGGGCGATATGAATGAAGATCAGAGGGGTCTTTCTGGTTTTGTTTTTGGTATAATGAATAGCTTTTTTCCAGATAAGGGGAATGAAATTTAGGCTGATGGAACTATTATATATTTGTGTTAATTGAGTTAAAGCTGTGTTCCCCAGGGTGTTTGAGGTGTTTTTTTGAGATTATGTTTCTAGGCCAGTTGCAGGTGAGTTTTAAGTGTCTTTGTTATGATTTTCTAGGTCGGTTGTGGTTATTCTAATGTTTAGGTCGTGGTGAGTTTTATTTTCTTTGAGAGCTTTGATGAATTTTCCTGTTTGAGGACTGTGGGTTTTTTGACTCTGCTTTGCGAAGTGAGTTGCGAGAATGCTGCGTGTTGTTTGTTGGATTGGGGGTTTTGTGTGTTTTGGGATTTTGATGGATTCGCGAGTGTGTGTTTGTTGGCTGTTGGAGTTTTCAGTGTATTTTAATTGTTTCCAATTCTGGGTGGGTATTCGTGTGTTGGATTTTCTTGGTGAGAAGGATTGGAAGTGTTTGAAGAATGTGTGTTGGTTAAGTTTATGATTTGCGGTGTTTAGGACTTTAATCCTTGTGTTTGTTGTTTGAGTGATGTGGTATTATTTTGCTGAGTGAGTGAGTTTTTTGTTGTTGTTCTATTTCCAGTGTGTTAGGGTTGGCGTGTATTTTTTTATGTAACTCTAAGTTGACTTGTTAGCTGGCTTTTTGGATTTAGAGATAGTGAAGTTTTGTATGGCTTTGCTGGGTTTGATGCGTTTGTGATATTTAGGAGATGTATGTTGTTTTCTATATAGTTGGTAAATTGTGTCCAGTCTGTTTTTTTGTAGTTTGTGTATGTTTCTGAGTTGGTAGTTTGGTTTGTTGACATTTTGATATTTTAATGATGGTGGGGAGGTGGTCGAGTTTAGATCGGTTTGTGTTGGACAAGTGGAGTTTTGTGTGTAAATTTGGTAACATAGTGTTATGTTTGGTGATGTGCATGTTTGGTTGGTTTGGGGGGGAGTTTCTGGTGTGGCTGTTTGTGTTGTTTAGGATGTTTAGGTTTTCAAGGTTGGCTATGATGTGTGTCCCTCTTTGGTTTGCTTCTTGGGCGTTGTAAAATGTAGGGTGGTGGGCGTTGAAATCGCCTCCCATTATGAGGTTTGGAGGTAGGATATTTCGTTGAGCTTTGATTTGTAATTTCTGGGGTAGTTTGGTGGGGAATGGAGAGGTTTATTAGATTGCAAGAAATCACAGCGCAAGATCATCGTCAGACCAAGATTAGGATCTTCAGAACTCTCTTGCCTCCACACCCACAAGAAAACGTGGTATTACAGCGACAGCGCATATGCGCCGACGCCGCCGCTTACGGAGAAATCTGAGATCATTTCCAGGACTCTCTACCACTCAACTACTTTATTTTCTCCTTCCCTAATTCATTTATAGGCATACTTTTCCCCTGGCTTATGCCCTCAGCCTACTTTCTTAAAAAGCCGTTGACACAGCAAAACCAACCTGGGGGGATCTTTGGGGAGTTTTACAAATGGATTCCAATAATGGCACAATATAGTAAGAAAGAAACTTTTTAAAACTGCAATAGCTGTAAACAATTGGATTCGCAAACACTCTCCTTAACCACACTACCCTCTCAAAACACAATTGGATCTGCCAAGTCTGCGCTCCACCCACATTAACCGCCCCCACAACACATACATCACACAAACAAACCCACAACATAAACATATTCAATTCATAATCACAAACGGATCGCTAAACAAACCAAAGCAAATAGTAAGTCTTCCTTATCTTATTAAACGCACAGACAAACACATAGCCCAAGATACAAGAAGCCTACAATCTTAAACTATCCCTAAATACAAAATTCTATGTTTGATGCCATCTTCTACCCCAGAACCCCCAAACGTCGCACTTCTACTAACCCTTATACACAATTCACTATCATACACAAACACCACCTTACAGACTACAACGGCTTAAACGCACAACTACACACCAAAATACAATCCTTCACAACAATGTTATATAATATATTATATATATATATTATATATTATATATATATACTATATATATATATATATATAATATATTAGATATATATATATATATATATATATATATATATATATATATATATATTATATATATATATATATATATAATATATAATATATATATATATATATAATATATTATATTATATAATATATTATATATATATAATTATATATTATATAATATTATATATATACATGGCGACTCCAGTATCTTTTTACTACTCGTGCTCTTCTCTCTCTCTCTATTATCTCTCTCTCTTATATATATATTTATATATATATATAATATATTATATATATTATATATATATATTATATATATACAATATATTATATATATATTATAATAATAATATATATATATATATATTATATAATATATATATTAATATATAATATATATATATATATATATATATATATTATATATATATATATAAATAATCTATATATATATTTAATAATTATATATCTATTATATTATATATATATTATATATATATATATATATATATATATATATATATATGATATAATATTACAGTTGTCACCACCCCTCATGGACAGAGCTATTCAAGGAGGGGGTGTTGCACACATCAGTTATTCATCAACTAAGCGCAAAACTTAACATGAGCACAGATCCGGCTTAAGTGAGAGAGATTAAAATTCAACACGAAACCAGACGATGAAGATGAATTCATAGAACAGAGGTGGCAGGAAGAAGGAAGCACCGCAGCGAACAAGCCTGTAGTTACCAATATCCACACAACTCATGCGCCGACACAGCACCCTTGTGCTACGAGGGGCGTGGTAAAGGTGGTGGTACGCGATTGATAAGCTCCTCGAGCACCTGCCGCTGCGTACCTATAGAAAAGAGATAAAGCACAACATCGCGCCGCAAAGATAGAGGGTCAAGAGAACTGGAAAGTGCAGAAAAGTTTATAAGCCTTTTGGCTTTGAGCTGACCTACTCCAAAAGCCGGGTGAAACCAGAGCCCCCCCCCCAGATATGAAGCAGTACTCAATCAAGGGCGAATGAGGCCCTTGTATAGCTGGAGCACCTGAGAAGAGGAAAAAAAGTCTCGCACCTAAACAGAACTCTCAGTTTTCTTTGAGGCCGCCCTAGCAACCGTTGTGATGTGGGTTTCAAGACATTTTTTTGTTTATGTTAAGGCCAAGGATGTTTTATATTGTCAACAGAAGACGAGAGAACGTCGGAAAGAGATGGAAAGGTTAGAAGGTGTCTTAGAGAGGGAGAATTGTAGAAAGTTGGTTTTTTAAAGAATTGAATTTCACAAGGTCGAGAACGAACCCCACCCGGAAATTCTATCCAGGTCACGCGAGAATAGAATCGGAAAGATAAGACGAGAGGCATTCTAGAAGTAAAAGAGGGGGAGCAAAATTGAAATGAGTTGAGAAATGAAGGGTCGAGTCATCGGCATACGAGTGGATAAAGTTAATTGTGCAGGTGAGAAGATCATTAATGAAAACTTAGGAAATAAAGTAGGAGATAAGACGAGAACCCTGAGGAACCCAGCTACTGAAAGAAAGAAGAGAATAGTCGCTCCATCAACACACCGATATGAGCGGATTTGAAAAGGAAAACTAGACATAAGTGAACAAAGAAAGGAGAACCCAAAGAGGGGAGCTTTGGAGAGCACTGACACGTGCCATCTCCCGGTCAATATGCTTGGATATGTCAGCGCCCACCACACAAGTCCTCCGTAGTTCCTGAGGCAGAATAACCATAAATCAGTTAGATAGGAAAGTATATCGCATTAGACCTCGAGGCGAAAGCGTACTGGCGATCGAAGAAGTGAATGAGACTCCGATGATCTAAGAAATGACGAGTTTGAGTAGGGTTTCAAAGATTTAGATAGAATACAAGTGAGAGCTATATGGCGATAGTTAGAAGGATCAGAGCGGCTTCCTTTATTTCGGAATAGGTTGGATGGACATGTGCGTGCTTCAACACTGAGGGAAAGTGTAAGTATTGAAACATAGAGAATATAGTTGAACGATGGGCGGGAATCAGCATATATATATATAATATATATATAAATATATATATATATATATATTTAAAATTTATAATAAAAATTATTATTATATTATATATATATATATATATATAATATAATAAATATATATTAATATATCTATAATATATTAAATTTCAAATGGCCTTCTAAACCGTTTTCTTTTTCTAACGTTTTCTGTAGTTCGATTCCAGGAATAACTTTAATATTTAAAATCAATCTAAATTCACATATGCCGTCTCCGTCATCCGATATGGGCATGAACTGCCGCCATTTTTAATGGGTTAAAAGAGTTATTTAATAGCGGTTATTCTTACCTTTTTCGTTTTAATTTTGCATAATAATTTCATTTATTTGACCAACTTTCGCAAAAAAATAGAGAATTTTAACTTAAATATCACGAA
>JABUQX010015427.1:0-5000 GCA_015478945.1 Trachelipus rathkii | reverse complement strand
AAGATTTAGGTGTGATTATAAGCAGTAATTTGAAGTAGCTAATCAGTGTTTTGGAAGCAAGGAATAAAAGCTAATAAGATGCTGTGGGCATAATAAATCGCATGTTTCTTTACAAGTGCAAAGAAGTTATAAGTAAACTTTATAATAGCTATGTTATGCCAATTATTACAGTATTGTGCACAAGTTTGGCCCCCTACTTAAAGAAAGGCTTAGATATGCAAGAGAGAGTGGAACGTAGAGCAACAAGGATGATTTCTCTGGTTGAGGTAAGAGCTATGTGAGGGAGTCTGAAGGAGTAGGAATGTTTCTGTAGAAAGGCGATTTCTCAGAAGGGGACATGATACAAGTCTAAACAAAATTTTTACATCTATTGATATTGCAGCATTTTATACGTTTGGCGACTAGTACAGAAATCTTATTAGTGACAAACAAGAAATCAATGAACGACAACTCACTTTTAAGTAGATTATAACATTGTAAATATTGTTGGTTAATCTGTTTGTGATTTTTGGTTTTAAAACTGATTTCCTTGTTCAATAATTTAAATTGAAAACCTTTGTATAGGTTGCTATTATAAAACCGTTTGGTATAGAGTTTAAATCTAATAAATTTAGGTATTATACTATAGGCCTTACATGTTTTTAAGAAGCTCACATCCAGCTCGCATTTATCCTTTTTAAAGTGTAGGTCCTCCAAACGTCTAATGGCCCTAAAGGTGGCTTGGCCATAAGTCTGTTTTATAATATCAATCCAGCTTCTAGTAGATGGGAATTTTAGTTTGAGGATAAAAAGTAGCACCAGGGCCTTTGACATGGAGAACACTTTATTATACTATCAACGTTTCGGAAAACACAGTTTCCATCATCAGGCTAAAATATATAGAACAATAATTACAAAACTAAAAAACTTAAGTGTAACAGGCATTTACAATTTACTAATATAAACAAAACAAGATAATTCTATATATTAAACATTAATATTTAACGGTGTTAAATGTACCTATAGATAAGGCCATAGACATCCTTTTAGAACGCATTTTTCAATCTTCCACTAATTTTCATGGTTTCGATAAAAAAGAATTCAAAACTCTCCTAATGCTGGCTACGCACGATACTTATTTCTTCTTTAATGATACACTATACTTACAAACTAATTCCCTTGCTATGGGTTCACCCCTTAGTGCTATCTTGGCTAACACCTACCTAATCCATTATGAACAGATCTGGTTAAATAATTGCCCCCCCTCCTTCAAACCTTCACACAAGAGATATATGGACGACACTTTCTTGCTTTTTGCCAACATAAACAAAATCACCCCCTTTTTTGATTACATGAATTCCCAATTACCTAATATAACGTTCACCAGAGAAGATGAAATTAATAACTCCCTTCCTTTTTTAGATATCTTTATAAAAAAGTCCCCCACAGATTTTTCAACTTCCATTTATAGAAAAAAGACATTCACCGGCCTAGGTATTAATTTTTTCAGTCATATTCCTTTAGTTTTTAAATGTAATAGTATCAGGACTTTGATCTTCAGATCTTTTCATCTAACTTCCAATTACAGCCTTATGCACTTAGATTTCAACTTTCTACTAGACTTTTTCAAACTCAATTTTTTCCCACCTTCTCTTATTCATAAATACATAAAAGAATTGTTATCCTCCAAATTTGATCAAAAACTCTTGACTCTCACTGCCCCTAAGCTTAAACTTTATTTACCTTTACCATACTATGAACACATCCATATAAAACTACGTAAGGACCTTAATCACTGCCTAATGAATTTTTTCCCACAGTTAAATATTATTCTGACCTTTAACTCGTCCTTTAAAATAGCTTCCTTTTGCCATCACAAAGAGGGTATTCCCACTGTGCTTCGCTCATCTCTTATCTATAAATTCACATGTGACGGCTGTAATGCCGCCTATGTTGGCAGTTCTACTCGCCAGCTCAGTGTGAGAGTTGATGAACACAAGGGGGTGTCTTCCCGCACAAAACTACCATTCAATTCTCCAACCTTTTCTGCAATAAGAAACCACTCGCACGATAATGACCATCCCTTTAATTTTTCCAATTTTTCAATACTGTCCCAAGCAAAATCGACAACCAACCTACATATTTTAGAAACCTTACACATTGCCAACACGAAACCTTCTTTGAACAGTGACAGCGGACCATACAAGTTGCTGCTCTTTTAACCCGTCAAATGAGTTACCATAGTATTTTGTCCGATACCAACCTTTTAAAACGTTAAATTGTAAGTATTATCCGATGTCTCAAAGTTTCAATCTGTCTTTTGATAATTTATTGCAATTTAATATAGTTAGTCCTATTGTTATTTTTTGAATTGTTATATCGATTTCGATGTATATAATTAGAAATTTAAGCCAGAGTGTTACCTGATTATTGTTCATTTCCAAGCTCGCTTCATTTGTATTCTTTATAATAACACCGTTAAATATTAATGTTTAATATATAGAACTATCTTGTTTTGTTTATATTAATAAGTTGTAAATGCCTGTTACACTTAAGTTTTTTAGTTTTGTAATTATTGTTCTATATATTTTAGCCTGATGATGGAAACTGTGTTTTCCGAAACGTTGATAGTATAATAAAGTGTTCTCCATGTCAAAGGCCCTGGTGCTACTTTTTATCCTCAAACTAAAATTCCCATCTACTAGAAGCTGGATTGATATTATAAAACAGACCTATGGCCAAGCCACCTTTAGGGCCATTAGACGTTTGGAGGACCTACACTTTATAATATATATATATTTATTATAATTTTAAATAATATATATTATATGATATATATATATGATATATAATATATATATATATAATATATTATATATATATATATATATAGTATATATATATATATAATATATATATTATATATATATATATATATATATATATATATATATTATATTATCAAGAGGTGGGACGTTACTCAAAAAAGTACAGTTCCGTTAATACTGTTACTTACTCGTTACTCGGAAAGTAGTTGCGTTATCGTAATCGTTTCTTTCGAAAGGAAAGTAACGACAGTGCCGTACTTTCCGTTACTTTTTAAACTTCAATATAAACTTGAATTACGGTATTAAGCAATTTATTGGTTTGTGTATATTAATTTTCAACATTATCATTATGATTGAAAGGCATACCTCATGAAAGACCCTAGCGCACCAGTGACTTAGTCCCTTTCCATCCACCAACGATTTAATTTTGCACCAGCCACATTCCTGCCATTCACACACTTCCTACTACAATCTGCATCATCGTTCCGTTTTCATCACATCATATCCTAGAATACTTTAATACCCAGACACCCTTTTCCAGCTGCTCACCATCATAACATCAATTCAACATCGAGACTGTCCTCTACTTGCAACATAACTTACTCTTATCTGACGCTTACCTTCAAAAACATTACTTCTTACACTAGTAGAGTTCTTTACCAATCCTCTCACACTCTCTCAGATTCGCCACACAAAACAAATCATCCGCATTATAATTAGGTAGGGCATCCCTCCACTTCTTTCATACTCATCATTCTAACCGAGATGTGGAGTCTAAGTCGGAGTCCCGCGAAGTCGGGGAGTCCGGTAATTCTGAAGACAGTGGAAAAAAGTTCCGGAGTTAGAAGTCGGTAATTTTGAAGAGGGTCGAGTCGGAGTCGAGTCGGAGTCGAAAATTTTGAAACAACTCCACAACCATGATTCACCATACCCTGCCATCCCACCTCTAATTCTTTCATAACCCCCATCCATATACAATTGATACCAAGAAGAAATAGCACATCCCTGCCTCACTCCGCTTATTAATATTAAAACAATCCACTTCCAGCTCTATACTATTCTAACACATCATTTTACTATCGTCATATATCTTTTTAATTACATTCAGAAGCTTTATCAACCACACCATTCTATCATAACCTGCCATAGAGCTTTCCGTATTTAATCATTCATACGCCTGTTTGCAATAACAAAAAACCTAAATGACCAATTTTATTCTTCTACTCCCATTTTCTCAATCATTTTTTCAATGTAAGATTGATCCACCATCTACCACTTCTAAAGCCACCTTGTTCTTCGCAATCACGCTCCTTCAGTCACTTCGACGCCATTCTTCTTTTTCGACCAAATAAAGTACATATCTTCCCTTCTAAGACTCTAATAACTAATTTCCTATAATTCCTACTGTTACTTATCTCATTTTACCCCTTATTAAGGGTACTATTACTAGCCTCCTCCAATCCCTCATGGGAAACCTATGCTCTCCATAACATTTTGTACTCAACTTCAAATCCAATCAATTCACTATCTTCCCCCTCCGTTCTTGATCATTTTCACCAGTAATTTCATCTATACTGCAGATTTACCTTCTTCACTTTCCGCTCTACCCATTACCTCCTCTTTACTATTGACCTCATCCAACATACTCTATTCTGCACCATCAAACCACATCACATTCACTATCACCTCTTCATTACTGCCAATGTTAGCAGATTTTCGAAAGTTTTCCCACCACACTCTAGTCACATTCATTCTATAGTTAAGAATAGCACAATCCTATTCATTTTCTATGCAAATTTCCCCCCTATTCGTTATATTATATATTATATATATATATATAATATATATATATATATATATATATTATTTATCTATATATATTATATTATTTATATATATATATATATATATACTATATATATATATATATATTATATATATAGATTAATATTATTATATATATATTATATTAATATATATTATATTATATATAATATATATATATATATATATTATATATATATATATTAATATATATATATATTATATATTATATATATTATATATAATTATAATTTAAATGTTATATTAAAAAGGCTTGTGACTCGGAACATCCTACAGTTTTTTCGTCTTCTCTTGCACAGCTGTGGATTAACGTATTAAAATACCTGCTGCTGTCGCCATCCCAAATTG
>JABUQX010015426.1:35000-37500 GCA_015478945.1 Trachelipus rathkii | reverse complement strand
TTTGTATTTTTACTTTCACAAGATAATTTATTTTTCTTCTTACATTTTAGGTTTAGGTACTTGATAAGTTACGATTTTAGTACTTTAACAAAAACTTTTATTTTAAATATTATATTAAACACTTTGTTATAAATTGAAATGTACGTAATAATAATAATAATAATAATAATAATAATAATAATAATAATAATAATAATAATAATAATAATAATAATAATAATAATAATAATAATAATAATAATAATAATAATAATTAATAATAATAGAATAATGGTGAACAACATTTTTTCTTGGCATAAGGTTTTCTAACGTTTTAAGATAATTCGGGTGCTGATTCTCAAATCTGTCATCGGCTTTTTGTCTATCGCATGAGCTTTTTAAGATATAACATATTACAGTTTCAAATAAACAACAAATTTATGATAAATTTTTTGAAGAACTGAACAGACTTCCAGACAAAAATAAGGTAAGATATAATATACAATAATAATGAAAAATAACATTAATGATTCGTATCACAAAGTTAGTGATGTGAATGGCATATAAATGTGATGAATGCTTATTATCATTGTTATAATTGAACATGTGAAATTAAGGAAAAATGTACAAGAATGTAAATTGACAATAATGATGTTATGTTGGCATAAACTACCTCTTCTTTCACGATCTCCGATGTACAGCTTGTGGAATGTCTCGTCATCAAGGAGCACAGCCAGTAATCTCCCTTATTGTTGGTGTCCCATCGGCCTTGGTAGCGTTCTTCCATAACTTTTATGTCTTGATGAAAGCGTTCACCTTGCACTTCGCTTACGTGACCCAAGTTCTCTGGAAAGTCGTCCAAGTGAATATGTAAGTAGTGAACTTTGATGCCTCGTTCTAACAATTCAATGCTTGAATCAAAAGCATCTCCTCCACAATCCTCTTGGTAGTGTGTCCACTTTCCTGTTCTCCAAGGAATTTCGCTTACCCACATCAGAGAATGCATTCGAAGCTCTGGCCTCTGGTCGCAGTCATTCGGTTATAACAAATGTGGGATTCCTGATGAGTTTTCCTATTTGAAGGCCATCAAATATTTATTCTTGCCTTTTTCTTCTTGGCACTGAGACTTGGAAAGATTGATAAAATATATCTGAAGCAGTCTCCAGTGTCAGCCAAGAGTTTGACGAATTGCTTCATTAACCCAAGTTTTATGTGCAGTGGGGAGATATAATTTTATTCCTATCAACCAGAAGCTCATTCTTGATGTTCTTGTCACCAGGCGTCAAACTGATTCCTGGTGGTCAGCAGTGGGACGACTACGTGGTCAAATTCTTAGTAGGGCATATCAATATATATATATATATATATATATATATCTAATATAGTATATATTATTAATATATTATTTTAAAAAAAATTAATAATAATATTTTATATATATATATTATATATATATTATATATAATACACATTTGAAGAATTATATATTTTTTTTACCTACATTTATTTATAAATATCAATGTTTCTTTCTTTTTGGGGATTTTTTTTTAAATGACTGCTACTAGAGTTGGTCACATGTATAGATCTTGCCTAGGCTTTATAGAAAACGGATTAATTTCTGATTCAGAGAAAGTAACAGTTTGCCACTGGACCGCTATATTAAAAAAGGGGAATCGAGTTGAAATTTACGTCGGCAGCTTAACGGAGAGCCTTCGAATGAATCATATATATATATATATATATATATATAGTATAGTAATATATTATACTATATTATATATATATATACTATATATAATTATATATATATATTATATAGTATATATATATATAGTTATATAATATTATATATTATATATATATATATATATATATATATATATATATATATATATATATATATATATATATATATATATTATATAATATACTAATTATATATATATATATATATATATATATATATTATTATATATATTATATATTAATATATATAATACGAATATATATACATATATATATATATAGATATAATATATATACTATATATATATATATAATATATGATATACTATATATATTATATATATATATATTAATATATATATATATATATATATATATAATATATATATATATACATATATTATATATTATTATAGATATATATATATATATAATATATATATCTAGTATAGTATATATATATATATATATATATAATATATTTATATATATATATATATATATATTATATATATATAATATATATAGTACCTCTATATATATATATATATATATATATATATTATATATATATATATAGTATAATATATATTTTTTGGGTTCACGTAAAGACAAAAGTAGGAGTTGCCTACTCTGCCTACCCTCAAAAGAAGCCACTGGACTGGTCAGGTCTTTGTCACCCAGTGTCCTAATGTAGCCCTACTGTCTCAGTAGCAAAGGAACACAAGCAAAGAAAACAAGGGTATTTGGTGTACCTGCCTTGCTGTCCTAATGC
>JABUQX010015426.1:22500-30000 GCA_015478945.1 Trachelipus rathkii | reverse complement strand
AGATATAAGAAAAAACGTTTTGTAACATGAAATGTTAGGAATGAGTTATGTAACATCATTACATCTCGTTTTTCTTGACAATAGTTGTTATAAAATGTAAGAAAAAGTATTATGTATCATTATTGCATCTCACTTTTAATAAACGAGTATAGGGAAAATGCTACGAAAAGCATCACATAACATGAAATGTTAGGAAAGCTTTATGTAACATTATAACACCTCATTTTTTCTGATAATCTCAATGAAATGTATTATTCCAAAAAGCTTTATGTCAATATTACTATACCTCATTTTCAATAACGAAAACCAGGAGAAATGTTACGAAAATCGTTATCTTGACAACGGTTTAAGCGTACTAAAAACCCTGTCACGTAACGTCATAACACCTCACTTTAATTGTTTAACTTTTCTTAACAATCCCAGAAGAAATGCAACAAAAAGCATTACGTAACATTATTACAATTAATATTTCTTAATAACCCAGGGGGAAAATGTAACAAAAAGCTCAGTGTAACATTATCACACATCACTTTTCAGACAAAAGTTGTGAAATGTAACATAAATCGTAACGTAACGTAACATTAGTACATGATTCGATCCCTCGTGCGGATTCTAGACAGAAATTACCTAGATCAGTTTCCCTTCCTAGATTAGGGCACAGCCCATCAGGTGGAGAACGTAAAAAAAAACCGCACAAGCAAAAAACGATCCAATACCAATTAATTTAGAAATGCATATAAAAATTAAATTTCTCATCTCTCTCTCTCTCTCTCATGCTCTCTCTCTCTTCTCTCTCTCTCTCTCTCTCTCTCTCTATCTCTATATCTCTAACTACATATGTATGGGTTCTCTCTGTCTCTCTGACTCTCTGTCTGTAGGTCTGTCTCTCTCTATCTCTATCTCTAGCTAAATATGTATGGGCTCTCTCTGTCTCTCTGTCTCTCTGTCTCTATCTCTCTCTGCCTACCTGTATGTCTCTCTCTAACTAACTAAATATACATGAGTTCTCTCTATCTCTCTCTTTACTCGTCTCCTCTCTTATACATCAGTCATATCCTACTATCGCTCCCTCTACTCTTTCTCTCTCTTCACAAACATCACATGGTCTATCTCTCTTTACTCTTCTCTAACAATACTACATGGCGCTCTCTTCTCTCTCTGCTCTCATTCTCTCTCTCTCTCTCTCTCTCTCTCTCTCTCTCTCTCTCTCTCTCTCTTTCTCTCTCTCTCTAACTAAATAACATAGTACATCCGTCTTCATCTTCTTCTCTCTCTCTCTCTCTCTCTCTCTCTCTCTCGTCTCTCTCTCTCTCTCTCTCTCTCTCTCTCTCTCTCTCTCTCTCTCTCTTCTCTCTCTTTCTAATTTCCTCAAATTTTACAGCAACAAGTTTTCTCTTTGAAAGTGTGAACAATTACAGCGTGTGGTCTGACAAATCGTAGGAGTAAATTACATTTCCCCAGTTAAAAGAAGATAAAAAACAAAATTTATTATCGTCATGTAATTCATTCTACATGCGGGAATAGGTTATAATCAATAGCCTTCTAAAAGTGATCAAATATCTAAAAAAAAAAGAAAAAGAAATGAAGTCATATATATTTATCCTTATGTCGTGGAAAAAGTAATTATTTTAATCGATATTTTAATTTGGACTTAATTATTAACATCGTAAAGAGCGGTGTAGAGGTGGTATTTATTTTACTCGATCGAGCTTCGACTCCGGCCTCCGGCCCAGGCTGCCGGCTTCGGCTCCGGTTCCGGCTCCGGCTCGGCTCACGGCTCCGGGCTCCGGCTCGGCTCCGGGCTCCTGGCTCCAATCCGCTTCAGCACGGACATGTTGTAAACACTTCGTTGATAGGAGTTGGTTTATAATGGTAAGTATCTAATATCTTTGTTCAAGCAAATGCTTATTTATTATGATGATATATATATATATATATACTATATCTATATATATATATCATTACATACTATATAATATATAAATATCATATATATATAAATATATACTATATATATATATATATATATATATATATGATAACATATAGTATATATAAATATAATTATATATACAATCTTGACCACAACCACAGATTTGACTGCAATGCTCATTCTTACATGTGCATTACTGGTAAAGTTTGAAACACATTTCCGAATTTTATATTTTCCACTTCATATGACAAACACGTTGATTCATGTTTGCTCTTGATTGGTCGACCTCTGATTTGAACATCACAATTCTGCTGGATTCCATTTATAATTTTGAATCTCTATCTTTACCCACCAAAGAAGAAGAAGAAGAAGAAGAAGAAGAAGAAGAAGAAGAAGAAGAAGAAGAAGAAGAAGAAGAAGAAGAAGAAGAAGAAGAAGAAGAAGAAGAAGAAGAAGAAGAAGAAAAAGAAGAAGAAGAAGAAGAAGTTAATGTTGCAGTAGTAGTAAAAGTAGTATTAGTAGTAGTTCTTTTATAGCCGATCTATGTATAACTTATTTAATAAACCTTAATAACAAAAATCAGAAATGTATATTTGAACATAGGTTTAGATATAAATTTGCAGTAACGAAGTATAGTGTCCTTTTATAACCGCTCTAAAGACTGAAAATCTAACACTTCTGGAATTCAAGCGCCTGGTATCTTAAGAGCTCACAAAATATGAGGAAGAAGAATAGAGAACTAAAGGGTGGGGGGAAGGGGTTGCGGTTTGTGGGAGATAGGATCGGTACGAAGTGAAGACCCACAGCCCACGGCGACAAACCCTGCAAGCCTTAAACACTCCTGTTTACATTTTAGGGCATTGTTCAACATTTTCAAATTTCAATAAAACTTTATTGGCTAAGCTAATATACAAAATTCGCAACTGAAATACAAAAAAAAAAGAAAAATAATAATTCGCGTTCACATCTACCTAAATAAGCACTTGGCAACTCTTATATTTATAAGGGGAATATTAAACTAATTATTTTGAAAATTAGTATTTGAATCAGGCATTTAATAGTAATCTGTTCCAAAATCTCAAAATAGAGTCAGAAATATACATTTAAATATAGACTGATTATAGATTTATCTCAACACTATACAGTGCTCTTCTTTTGCAGATCAATAATCTAAAAAATAGATTCATTACGCAATATAACATAACTCTTTAACATAGAAACATATTACTTTCACGATCCTGCTTTTAGGCTAATGATTCAAGTAATGGTTATAATGGCAAATACTTCCATACTAGTAAAATTCCCCCAACCCCCGGACTGCAGGGGAAGTCGCCGTGGGCTGGGGTCTCGGTTTACTCCCTCTCATCTCCCCCAGGAACTCCTTCTCATAATCTTCGAGCTATGAAGAAAGCAGGAACGCCAAATCCACTAGTGCTAAAAGATATATGGCCAGCATCCCGAAGAGGCCAGGCATGTAACTAGAAAACTATAACATCTACAGGAAAATAAATAACATTTGATTTCAGCAAGCTAATTTCATCGACAAAACTAAAAAAAATTATTTTATTTTAATATTTATTAATAACACCTTAAATATTAGTATAATCTTGGACCTGGCAAGTGTACACTGTGATTGACCTTGAATCCTGCATTAGCTCACGAGAGCAAAAGTTGCCAAATACCATTTTATTTTTACGCTTTGGAGAAAATGTTATTTTTTCTTTTTATATCCTTTTTAGGGGGTTCGAGCCGACGGAGGGACAGAGGGGGTAGCCCGAGAAACCCCGACTCTTTCCATCTTTATTTTTACCCGTCGGGTACTCGCGTAGTTTAAAAAGAAAAAAAATTCAAAGTTTTGACAACTTTGCGCGCTCCCTCCGACTTACTCTAGCTTCTTCGTATTCTCAAAAAACTGTAATTTTTCCAACATTTTTAACTATTTTAATTTTTTAAAAAGCGTTATTTTTTTTATTTTTTTTTATTTTAGGGTAAAAAATGTATCCTGATAATAAAATAATATATTATTTTAGTGTAGCGTATTATAGTTTTTTTAGTTAATGGCCTGGATTCTTCGGAGATGCTGACCCAGATATATGATATAATAGATATGATTTGATCATAAATCGTTACTGAAAGTTAGTGGCGCCGAATCCAAGCATATGCTTAAAAAGCTATGAACTTGAAGAATCAAATTCTTTTCAACTCTCACTTTATCCTCTTACCATTTTTTACTATAAACCATAAAAGATGGCTAAAAATTCATCGAACATTTTTTCTCTTTCATCTTTTAAAAACAAATAAAAAAAACCTTTTCAACTTCAATGTTTCGTTTTCAAAAAGCTTAACGGTTTTAACAAAACAAAAAAAAAAAAAGTAAAAAAAAAAAAAGAAAAAAAAAAGGGAAAAAAAATGATTTCAGAATTGTGGAAGCCAAAATTGAAGAAGTGATGTCTCATTTTTCATTATATATTATTTTCTTTTTTTTATTATTATTAAGAAATAAAAACTGCTTCGTAAAGGGATTCAATCTTTTCTCTTTTTCCTTTTTAAGTTTTTGAGTGTTCAAGTAACTAATATTATAACTATACTAATATATAATAATATATATATATATTATATATATATATTTATATATAGTATTATATATTTATAAGTATAGTATATATATAATATATAATATAGTAGATAATATATATATATATATATATACATATATAAATATTATATATAATATATATATATATATATATATATATATATATATCATATATAATATTATATATATATATATATATATATATATATGATATATAGTAATATACTATATTATTATATATATATATATATATATATATGATATATTATATATATTAATATATACACCATATATATATAAGTAATATATATATATAATCACCCTATTATAATACAATATCACTATACTCATATATACTACTACTATATATAATAATTATATAGATATATATTTTACTATATATACTATATTATATATATATAGAACTCACATCACACCTTTCCAGTTACATTGTATTTATTTAATACTATAATGGACAGCATATTTTTCACGGTTATGTTTTTTGGCTTTCTAATATTAAATCTACTTAGTCTCACCTGGTAAGCAACAGTACTCGCTAATGCGCAATGGTCATTACTGTCGTAAACATAGTAGTAGTCCCAGTTAGTAGTATCAGTAGAAGTAGTATAGTACGATCAGTCAGTATAGTAGTCAGTAGCTAGTCACACTTAGCTTCGCTATAAAGCAGCTTTAGTTGAACTGTTTTAAAAACAGATGCTTAAAACTCAGTACCTAGGGGAAAATCTCCAAAGATTTAAAAGATTGACTCGCCTGCAGGCGAGAGCTGCCGTGCGCTCTGGGGGCTTCCTCTTTTGCTCTCCACTCCTCTCGCCCCTCAGAGCTTCCTTGCCCGTATTGTTCGCCGCCATCATCAAGTGAAACTCATAATATATATACTACGGTTATACTAGTCATATACTCCTATTATATATCATTATCTAAATTAGTTTTAATAATGCTTTATTTATAAAGTTTTATTATAAATCAAATCAATTAATGAGATCTTTTTTATACTAAATATATATTTATCCTATCTATACTTACTTAGATTATACTATATACTTAGTATATATTATACGGCACCGTCATGGATTACTATCCGGAACTGAAAACATAAAACGACGTCTGAAAAGTTTCGCACCCTAGCATTTATTATCACAAGAAAAGTAACAACAAAAACTAACTTCTTTTTAAGAAAAAATCAACAAAGCAGCACAATTTGGTCTGGTTAGAGCTTCACTTTCATTTATAATACTACTATATATATTATATATATATATATATTAATATATCATAATATATATATATCATATACGTCTATACTATATAGTATATAGTATATATATATCATCCTGTATATAATATATATATATAGGCTCTTTTCCGTTAAAGCCCCACATCGATATAAATGCCATTGTATGTTATGAACTAGGACTTCACTTGCCCTAAAAACTGAGCATATGTTCGTATCATTGGGTAAATCGGCTACGCCTATACTTTAACAAAACCCAATTGCCACAGCCACCGTATCATGCTAGACTTCGTTTTCATGATTTTAAAACTAAACGACACCATAGAGTAGACGCATACAATATCAGCGAGTGCGGACCGGTCTCTCGGCCTCTACGGTGAACGCGGGGGACTTCGTCCCCCCCTCTCGTACCATCGTGCTCGAGCCCCCTAATGAACATAAATATGATATTCTGAACTTCAACATTTTCTAGGGGGCTCGAAGCCGAATCGGGGAAATTCCCCGACTCCTGATATCTACGCGGCCTCTCACTCTAGCACGTGTTCCGTTCGCTCTCTAAATCCATCAAACACCGACTTCTATATAGGCCCTGATATACTATATATATATCAATACTACTCATTTTTCCCTACACCTATCTTAACTAAGCTTCTATACGGCTTGATTCCAATACCTGTTCAGATGTTGCCAGTGCTTGAAACAAACTCGACAAATTTAATACAGAACTAATCGATTTTACTCGACTCGTCGGGGCTTAGCGGAACAATGCACCTCATAACATTCGCTCTATTACACCACATAAATTCGCTGAACATACTCCGTTTTAAAAATCTAACCTGATCTAGCATGAAATAAATTTCTTTTCGTTTCCTTATTTTTCCTTCTCCACGACCCACAATTCACATCGCAATTCCGATCTTGCACACATAGAGCGTTTCCTAGCATTCACACCGTCCGTTTGTTTCTTGCAGTTTTAAAATGAACGCAAGATCATTCTTCATAACTGTTCTATGTATCGCTAACTATAACTTTAAAACTTAGGACACTATTCCCAACACTTTTACGGAACAAATTTCACCCCCTGCACTCAATTTCTCCCCCAGCCTTACCTGCTCACCCTGCTGTTACTCAAACCACACTCATATATTCAATACCTCATATCATCTATTATATCATTACTCTCTTCCTATAACTTACGCCTCAATGAAGACCATACACACGATCAAGCAATAAATCACAATACCAACAACATGTTTCCCCCACACACTCACAACCATCATCACGAAGCCCAAATGTACACAACAACACACAGTCTTTTCTTCTTTTTTCAAATCTTTAAACTCAAAAATGTAACAATCTATAAGGCCCCCACACCCCGCAATAACCCCTCCTAATTCCACCACCACTTTCACCCCCCCACGCCCGCTATACCTATGTCTCTTTTTCAGATCTCCCCCCCCGTACATACTTAAAGACCCATATACTCAACTACCACCCCTACATCTAACTCACTCCCCCCACCACCCTACTACTATAACATACCTACTATACCTACTACTACCCCACTAATCAAACCCACTATACCCCTAACCTCACTAACATCACGCTAACTATAATATAACCTCATCACTTAGCTCACCCCTCACTACTACCAACCCCCTCACTTCACTATACCCACTACTAAATACCACTAATACTACTATGATAACTTATATCATA
>JABUQX010015426.1:10000-17500 GCA_015478945.1 Trachelipus rathkii | reverse complement strand
TTGTAATTTTATCCATATCCAACAGAATGTTATTAGTTTTTTATTAAATTTTTTTATTTCTATAATTATAATTTTCATTTTTTTTGTAACTTTGAATATTTATTTTTTCCTCACATTTAACTTATTACAAGTCCTCTTTTAAAATGCAGTTGATTGTAAATGGATTTTTTGAATTAAAGATTTAAAAATCAATATATATATATATATATATATATATATATATATATATATATATATATATGTATATATATATGTTATATATATATATATATATATATATATATATATATATATAGTATATATATATATATATATATATATGTTATATTACATCGATACTTAACATCTACAAAGTGGGGCCTCTATAGAAAAACACTCTTGGGACCTTAATTTTTTTTATTCAAGCCAAGGTGAACAACTGCTGCACTTTATACGGGCAGGGTTTACCAACTTTCCTTCGTCTACTCAACCTAATACAAAATGATTTATTCGAGAGGGCAGTTAGATGCCTTTCAGTTCCTTCACCCGTAAACCTAAAGTAGAATACCAAACATAATTTGTTTTATAATTTTATGCGTGCCAAGTTTATCTGTCATCCCGGTCAAGCTGTTTTAACCTCCTTCTTGATCGACAATGTGGATACACAATTTTAAATATTGCCATCTTCTATGACAGTAAATAACATTTTAGACTATCCACACCTACCCCTTTAGGATGTACTGCCATACAAGAACGAAAGTAAAGATGTTTGTTATCTGTCAATTTTCCATCTCAAGATCCTGTTTAACACATTTCAAATTCCTTTAAACTCACCCATTCCGCCAATTTTACCGCAAAATTCTATTACTAATCTGCTACCCTAACGAAAACTATCCTTTCACGAAAACGGCTTTCGGTATCGAGGCAGGGTTAGTTGCCAAGGCCTTATTCTTTAATCGTACGATCTCTCATACTCTCCCTCATCATGTTGCGTCTTTACTGCAGAACTGATAGATAAGCCATGATACCGAGTCGCAAAGATTTTTGTTCCTTCACAAACCATGATTATACTGTGATTCCAGCAGTAAATTAGAAGTTTTGAATAGTTTAACAACCACAAATCCTTTGGTCTTACACTCGACTATATATTTACTTGAAACTGGCAGTTTAGTGTTCTTCTACCACCTAATGTAGGAACATTATAAATATATAAATATATATTATTATATTATATATCATATATATTATATTATATATATATATATATATATTATTAAATATACAATATATATATATATATATATATACATATATTATTTACATATATATATTATATATAGTTATTATTATTATATATGTTATTATTATTATTAACTTATATTACATATATACATATGATATTATTATTATTATTATATATATACATATATTATTATTATTATATATATATATACATACATATATATATATATGTATTCAGCAAGTGATACTTGCAACCATAAGGAACATCATTTGAATCAGAAACTAAACTAACTGACTGAAATAAATATTGCATTCGTTAGTTAAATTTCACCATCTTTAAAATTAACCTTTTATATTAAAGTGAAGCTGAAAATAGAAATCTGATATAATATAAAAACAAAATTTCACATATATCTTGATATTATAAAAACCAAAACATTATAAAAATAAAAAAATAATTAAAATTTTTTATGTTGATAGTTATTTTAAATATATTAATTGTAAAAGTTAATCGATGTTCTTCAAATTTCTTTCAGCTTTAATAAAGAATGTATATATTCTTGGAAAACGATGTTTCAAGTAGTTTACCTGAAAAATTACTTCAGTTTTCCAAATGTTATACCGGTAAGCAACTTCTCTTTGTGCTTATACTAAAGTTATTGAAGACTGGTGTGTAAATATTTTTCGTAGTTGTTGCAGTTGAGAATGCCTGATGGTTTCTCTCGCGACTGCTTCATTCTCGCAAAAAGTTCGTCACTTACTTCTGGAATCCGTCCACGTGGGCGTTTATGGTAATAAAAAAGCTTCTCTTACTCGCCATGACAACTCAGCTCTCCTCACAGATGCTCTTCAACGGAACCTCATTCCCTCGACAGACTATATTGCTCATATTCATCAAAACTTCAGGTCAATTTTGTCGAATTTTTCAAACCTCCAATTTATCACTTGTTTTTATAGTGTCCTGCATTGATCTTGCTACTTCAGGGGTTGTTCCCCCTCCTCGCGATCAAAACTCTTAAATGATAACTTAGATATATTTTAAGATTCTTCGTACTTTCATTTTAATATCATTTTTTCGTTTCCGTGTGAACTACGTTTACTAAGCTAGTTATGATTATATCCATTGACACCAACTTGCATTATGTCCCGGTAATCCCGGTGGCGGGTTTTTCATCGTAGTATATCCGATCTCTCAGTGTACCGTGATGACAACCGAAAAATCACTCAAACACAAATACCTAAAAACACAAAGACTTACAAACACACACACATCTATATATATATATAGAGTATATATATATGAGAGAGAGTATATATATATATATATATATATATATATATATATATATATATATATATATATATATATATATATATATATATACTATATATTTATATATATAAAGAAGAGTGATATATATATATATATATAGATATATATATACATATATATATATATATATATATATATATATATATATATATATAAATATATATATATATATATATATATATGCTATTATATATATATATATATACATATATATTATTACATATTATGTATATATACATATATTATATTATATATATCTTATATATATACATATATATAGAGTATATATATATATATAGTATATACATATATATATATATATATATATATATATATATATATATCTTTCTCTTTCTTTATCTCTCCTTGCCCAAGTGACTGTAGCACAAAGTGACTGATGTTAAGCAGTAGTCACATGACAAAGTCAGTGCTGAAAGCCCAGCCCCAATTGTCTACGATCAGTAGAACCTACATCACAGATAGAAAATCCAAACAGTGTAGAGTTTCCTTCATGGGAACGCGATGGACCCCACTATGGTAATCTCGTCAGTGTGGTGTTCATCCCTTGGCCCAGGTGGGGCCACAACCATGCCCCCATACAAACCCCGCCATTCACTCCTATTATGCACCCTATTCTCGCCTCCGCCAAACTCACATTTCTCTCCTTCAGACATCCGTTCACCGACTCAATCCCACTTTTTCTTCGGTCTCTCAGCCGGTCGGTTCCCAACACACTTACCACTTTACATCCGCTTAACCAACCGACTACTATCTCATTTCCACATGACCAAACCATCTCAACATACTTTCTTTTATTCTCTCATTTACGCCTTTGTTTACACCACACAACTCTAATACTAATATCCTCATTTTATCAATTCTTCATACACCTAACACGCTCTTCTATGGTTCTACATATATATATACATATATATATATATATATATATATATATATATATATATATATATATATATATATATATATATATATATATATATATATATATATATATATATATTTATTATATTGTCACCCACTCCACTACACGGGCAGAGCCATATTCAGGGAGGGGTGTTGCAAGCTAAAACTTCATCCACTAGCGTAAATTACGCAGATGAGCACAGACGCAGGCTTTAAAGTGAGGGAGATTAATTCAGCAGGAAACACAGGAGATGGAAGAGATTCCACAGAACAGATGAGGCAGGAAAGAAGGAAGCAAATTCGCAGCGAACTGTTCGATGCCTGATCGTAAATTACTAAACCGCGCAGACACAGCACCTCTGTGCTACGAGGGGATCGTAAAGGGGGTGATACGCAAATAATAAGTTCCCTCGATCACTTGCCGCTGCGTACCTATAGAAAATATAGCACCAACATCGCGCCGCAAAAAGATAGAGGGTCAAGTGAACTGAAAGTACAGAACAGTCTTTTGGCCTTTAACTCGACCCTGTCCAAAAGCCGGGTAAACCAGAGCCCCCAGATATGAGAACAGTACGCCATACAAGGGCGGATGAGAGGAGTAACTGAGAAGAGGAAAAAATCTCGCAGTCTAAAAAGAACCCTCAGTTTCTTTGAGGCCGCCCTAGCAAACGTTGATGTGAGGTTTCAAGACATTTTTTAGTTATAAGTTAATTTCCGTTGATGCTTTATGTTGTCAACAGGAGAGATGAAGAACTGTCGAAAGATATAGGAAAGCTAGAAGGTGTTTTAGAGAGGGAGATTTGTAGAAGCGAGTTAAAGACTGTATTTCACAGCAGTTGAGAAGTCTCTAAAATCTTGAAATCCTATCCAGATCAAAGAGAATAGAATCGAAAGATTAAGACTATAGAAAGCAAATCCCTAGAAGTAAAAACAGGAGTAGAATTGAAATAGAGTTGAATAATGAAGGGTCAGAGTCATCACATATGAGCAGATAGAGGCAGATGTGCAGGTGAAGACCATTAATGAAAAGTAAGAATAGTGAGATAAGACAGAACCCTGAGCAACACCACTATTAACAGAAAAGAAGAAGATGTCGCCCCATCACCACAGCTGATATTGAGCGACTTGAAAGAAAGCTTGACATGAGCAAGCAAAGAGAAGGAGGAAACCCAAAGGAGGGGAATGGAGAGGTTGAGGATGGAGTGCTGGCACTTTGGGTCAATTGTTTTGATTATGATGCTCAAGCGTTTACCACTGATGTTCAGTTCTGGTAAGTGAAAACCAGAAAATCGGTTAAATAGGGAAAGAGATTTCAACGAAGTAGATTCTTGAATGCTGTGCTTTATCGTAAGATTTGGAAAAGTGAAGAGTGAAATGAGATCTTTGGGATATTTTAAGAATGTGGACAGTGAAGTGTTTCAAAGATCTGATGGAAGGATGAGGGAGAGCGAGAAAGGATAGTTGTGTGCTGATCAGAAGGGCTTCGGTTACAGCGTGATGTGGCAAAGCCCAACACTCAGAGGAAGTGCTAGTATTGAGACATAGAGAATAAAGAACCAAGGGAGGCGCCAGCCAGCACACTCCCTCAAAACTCTGGGAGGGATGCCATCCGGGCCCCCAGCCTTCCTAACGTTCATTTCAGGAGCCCATGCACCTGATGAAATGTAATCACAGGCAAAGACATAGGACACCTGAGAGAGAAGGAGGAGGAAGATGTCAGAATTGTCCAGGGTTGAGTTAGAGGAAAATAGAGGCTGAAGAGACTGGCCTTTTCAGTTGGAGAGTTAGCAACAGAGCCATCAGAGCGAATAAGAGGAGGAAAGCAAGAGATTTAATAGTGAGTTTTATAGAGATGCTTTTGCAAGCAAAGAGGCTGAAAGATTTGTCAGTAGGAGAACCAAGCGGGTGTTGAGAAGTGCACCTGCTTTTGATGAAAAAGCCTGCTTTGCTCGTCAGCAGGTCTCCTGCAACGAATCCCAGCTGAATAAAATTAAGTGAGAGTGACAGGAGCAACGAGAATTTTTCCACCCCCGATAAGCGCCGTCTTTAGCCTGAATGGGCCAGAGAAATGCTAATGATCGAACCATGATTGCGAGGTAGTGAAAGATTTAGTCAGCTAGTTATGAACATCATCCCGTCGCGAATTGACGCAGCTCCACCTTAATGGCAGAAGCCAAAGCGTCATCAGAGTCAAAAACAGTCATTATTCCAATTGTTAGCGTAGAAGGAACGCAATGCCCCCCAATCGGTCTGATCAAAGTGCCAGAAAACGCGTAGGGCAGGATGGAGCTGTTGGAGAGAAAGATAAAGTTAAGAGATATAAGGTTGTGGTCAGATTTATCAATAGAGCGAATGTAGTGTATTTATAGAGAGAAGGACTAGGTGGTGAAACATAGGTCAAGTGTGTGTTCAAGAATTGGCTGGGACGATCCGGTAGGTTTTTTGATTAGTTGCTCCAGATCGTTGAGAATGTTGAATGATTCGGGCCTCCTCCCCACCTAAACTGCAGCGAGAGATCCCCAACCATTCAGTAGTTGTGTACACTGAAACCCCTGCAATAGCAGGAAACTCAGCATTTGATTTATAAAGATTACATATATATTATTATTATTATACATATATTATTGTTATTATTATTATTATTATTGTTATATTATTATTGTTATTATATTATTACAGTTGTTATTATTATTATTATTATTATTATTATTAATATTATTATTATTATTATTATTATTATTATTATTATTATTATTATATTATTATTATTATTATTATTATATTATATTATACATATATATATATATTATTATTATTATTATATATACATATATATATATATATATATATATATATATTAATATTATTACATTTCATATATATATACTATATATATATTATATATATGTTATATATATATATATATATATTATATTATATACATATACATACATACATATATATAGATATTTATATACATATATATGATATATATATATATATATATGATATATATATATATTATTATACATATATTATACATATTATTACATTTTGTGCTGACATCACCCGGAAGCTGCGCATTGATCAGCGCGGCAATCCACATTAATAAACTGTTTTCCTTTATAAACTTTTTATTTTTCATATGTTGAGTGTATATATATATATATATATATATATATATATATTATATATATATATATATATTAATATATATATTACATATATATATAAAGAGTATATATATATTATTGTTTGTTTATATAATATATATATTATTATTATTATATTATTATTATATATTATTATTATTATTATTATTATATATTATTAATTTGCTCTATTATATTACATAATAAATTTAAATATTTTTATATATTATTTTCTTATGAAGTTGCTATTATTATAATTATATATATATATATATATATATATATATATATATATATATATATATATATATATATATATATATATCACCTGCGGAGGATAGATCGACACATATATATATATATATATATATATATATATATATATATAAGCAGAAATACAACCTTTAAAAGTAATTACAACAATAACGTAGTGATCTTCGAGTGAGTTTGAAAACAATGAATAGCACGTTGTAGATTGAGTATAGGTGTAAATAAAAGATTTTGAAAGTTGGAGAGAAA
Source organism: Trachelipus rathkii (assembly GCA_015478945.1). Taxonomy (NCBI): domain Eukaryota; kingdom Metazoa; phylum Arthropoda; class Malacostraca; order Isopoda; family Trachelipodidae; genus Trachelipus; species Trachelipus rathkii. The sequence goes on along the minus strand of JABUQX010015426.1, from coordinate 10,351 downwards.
TAATGAAACTTTGTAGAACGAGTCAGAGGAAAGGGTAGATTTACGGAAATACCCAAAATGATAAAGAAGATCCCTAGTTGAGCTCTTCTAACAAAAGCTAAGCTGGCGAGAGAGAGAGAGAGAGAGAGAGAGAGAGAGAGAGAGAGAGAGAGAGAGAGAGAGAGAGAGAGAGAGAGAGAGAGAGAGAGAGAGAGAGAGAGAGAGAGAGAGAGAGTTGAGATTAGAGGAATTGAGATGTTCCGAATCTTCAACTCCAGGGTAGATTCAAAAACTTTAGAAAGAACGGATCTTAAAGAGACAGGGTTATAGTTTGTGGGTTTTGAGTTGTCCCTCATTTTCAACATAGGTTGA
>JABUQX010015426.1:0-2500 GCA_015478945.1 Trachelipus rathkii | reverse complement strand
TATATATATATTTATATATATATGTTATATATATATATATATATATATATATATATATATATATATATATATATATATATATATATATATATATATATATATATATATTTTTTTTTAATATATCTATATATATATATAAATATATATTAATTTCAGCTATATTAGATAAATATAGTGGGACCCCAAGTGAATTATTAATGTGTGAACCTAGTACGTATAGACAAATCATTAAGTATTATTATCATTTTATGTATTCAAATCCTGGTTCTGACTTTATAAGTAAAATTTACCAAATTTGCAATGACGTAAAATCTATATGGAGAAATGTAAATCCAAGGCTTCCTCTTCTGACAGACAAGTCTCTCTTTCAAAAAGTTAAAGATCTTTTAACTTTAGTGAAGGACATTAACCGCAAACATGGGAAAGTCACTAGTAAAAAGAATTCCTTTGATTCAAAATTGATAGACTTTTTTGATATTTCTGCGTACTTGTCCTTCGAACGTTAAGCCCTGCTATGATAGGATGGTGAACTGCAAGATTGAAAATTGTGAACAGTCCCATATTATATGCGTTTGCTCTAATGATGCAAAAGTTTTAATAGAAGACAGAGCATATCTACGTGATCAAAGATGGAAAACTGGACCGAAAGGAGCATACCAACTTTCATCAATAGATCGGAGTGTGTTATAAAACGAGATAAGAGGCTTAGATTTGATGTTGTTTTATCGGGTGTGAAACAGGTCGAGTCAGGGGAAATGCATTCAGTAGCTTCAGAGCCATCACAGGAAACTAGCTCTTCTTCTTCTTCTACTGTCGAGGTATTTATCGTTGTTCCTATTTATCTTATAGTCTTTTTATTTTATATTAGCAATTTTTTACACAAATGTCTCTTTCTTTCAGGAAGAGATCGCGTGGCAGCCAAGCAAAATTCCTTCAACAGAATATAACACACTGCAACTACCCAGATACGCTATGGAACTCGTCAGAGGTGAATGTTCGTCTAATCTTGGTGCAGCTCTTGCTAATGCATTAATTCATGATATAAAATCTTTACTGAGGCCAGAAATTGACTTTCAACAAATAATGTTCGACAAATGCAAAATAGACAGAGCAAAAGCAAAAAAGAAAGGTAAAGGTCGTATGTGAAGATGATGCATCACATAAAAGCACTCACTGAACTTGTACAGGTGTTGATGGAAAGATTAACAAGAACACTTTAACATATAAGGAAATACAGTTACCTAAAAGGGAAGTAGGTATCAGAAAATGTGTTCAAGCAGAACATCATCTGACATTCACTAGTGAATATGGACAAACCCAGGGTACCTATCTTACACATCGAACTGTCCTTACATCTAGTACCATTGGCAACCGTTTGCTGAAGAAGTTTTTAGCGTTATTCAGGAGTTTAATAGCATTGATAGTATTCAGGGTATCCTTCTGGATAATACTGCTGTCAATACAGGTCCAATCAATGGCTTAGGTGTACAACTTGAAGTATTAATGGGACGAAAACTGCATACCCAAGGTTGTACGCTACATCAAAATGAACTTCCATTACGGGCTCTTTTCAAAAAGCTTGATAATGTAACAACTGGACCCAATACCTTCGGTGGACCACTTGGGCAAAGATGTGCTGGGAATATTCACGAAGAACCAGTATTAAGGTTTAAATCTATAGAAACCCCAATCATTGACGGATTTCTTGAAGATGGAGTGCTTAAAGATCTTAAATGTCCATCAGAGACTTCTGTTTAATTACTGTAAAGGTATTGGATCTGGAAACATAGAAAATAGATGGGGTACCCATAAAATTGGTCCACTCAACCATGCACGATGGCTAACTCTTGTCATAAGACTACTTTGTTTATATACTCGGGATAGTTCTCCAATCGAAAGTCTGACTAAATTATTACATTATATTGTTAATGTTTATGCACCAGCATGGTTTGAAATTAAGGCATCATCGAAATTTCATGATGTTCCTCGTATTCTTTTCAATTCAATTACAAGGCTTAATCTTCTCCCATTTAATGATGTGAAACGCATTGTACAGAAAAACATTCAAGGCAACGCCTATTGTCTACTTCCTGAAAATTTTCTTTATGCAATGGTTAAAGATGAAGACCATGAAATCAGAAGTCTAGGAATAGAAGCTATACTCTCTTGTAGGAACATGTATAACTGAAATCTTTGCTTTACGTAACTAGTTTTCATAAAATGTAATAGAGTCCTAAATGTACAAATTCATTATAAAATATGTACCCTACATAACCGAATGCCTCATTTGTGTTTATTGTTTTTATTTCTTTGCAGAAAGACATGTGATCGGAAGTGTGAGAAAACAATTCCAAAGGTAAATTGGAATGCAGGTTGCTGGAATGAACAAATAGATCTTACTTCTACTGGTGTTGCAGAACCGCCAAGTATGAAAAACATGTCCAATGAAAAATTGTTTGACTACTCTTATTAGGCCAACTCTTCAGGATTTTCCATCACA
>JABUQX010015425.1:37500-48806 GCA_015478945.1 Trachelipus rathkii | reverse complement strand
AAGCTTGATAGAGGAGGTTGCAAATTTACATGTGAAGTTTTCAGGGGTATTCAAGTGGGTAAAGAGGATTTGGATTGTTGTCAAAAGTAGGGAGTTTTGATTGCAATGTGTGTTGCGCGGCGGACATGTTAATAATATCTAAAAGGACTTTGCTACCAGCACAAAAGAAACACTTCCAAATAATAACAATTGTCGAAGAAACGACTTTCGAGTCAAATGAGCGGTTCAGGGGGGAGTGGGGGGTATGTGCTAAGTAGCGAGAGCATAAGATGAGTGGTCTTTAGAGTATGGGGTTAGTGTGACATTTGATGATAAGATTTTATACTTTAGTATCGTTGTCAATCATTAAATTTTCAAGATTGTATCTGTGGGGTTAGAGAGGCAAGGAGTGTTTGTGATTTACTTGAGGTTTAGGAAGGCTTTTACGTTGTTGTGGGTATATAGGAGTGAGAGGCATAGATATGTAAGCTGTATCAGACATAATAGAGAGATAGTGTTTTTGTGAACTTCAAATCTAATCAGTTGTTGAGTTAAAAATTGTTTCCTAAAGTAACGTCGGCCTTTGAAGCCACAGAGGAGTCGTCATGACAATTGAAATTTACAGGAACCAATGTGTTTAATTGATATGCAAAATTTTCGACGTACAATCTGGCTTTGAATTGTCCCCTGTGATTGACTTCGAAAAAATAGGAGTTTATTAAGGGGATGTACTGGACAATTTGCTTTTAATTCTGAGATGAGTGAATGTCGAATGAGCGAGGAGTTTGATCTCCGAATCCAAGAGGAAAGCGTTTATTGTTTAATTATAAGAATAAAAGATATATCCAGATCGGAGAAAATAGGCTGGTCCTATGAGAGAATGATATGTTGGTTTGTCATCTTTGCTTATGTTTGTATTGTTTGCAAATGATGAAGACAAAGTTAGCTTGCGGTGGGAATGCTTCGAAGAACTACTGATGTTTTTAGTGCTAGTAGTTGAAAAAGAAGATGTTGGTTTGAGGGTTAGAGTGATATTTAGAGTCTATTATAGGTGTGGGTTGAGTGAAAGAGTGAAAAATCGGGTCGATCGGAGCAGGTATGGATATCTTATCAATGCGGTTGAGATTTGAAATTTTTGTTCTGTGGAGGTGTGGGGATCGATTCTTTTTCCTCTAAATTTGAATTTATAATTTGTGGTTGTGAGTTTGGAAATGGAACAGTGTCATTAGTTAAAGAGGAGGAATAAGTTGCTACTTGAGGGTAAGAGTGAGAGCTCATATTATGATCAGAAGTGAAAATTTCTCCTTGAGAGGTACTACATGGAGGGGGAAGTTCTAAATATTTATCAAATGATCCGTCAGTGGGTAATATATATTGCTCAGAAACATGAGTGTGAGGCTCTAATAAAGAATCTGAAAACATTGCTTCAGTGAAATTTAAAATGGTATCAGAGGAATGTTTTTGAGAGTCATGGGGTGTGCTCTGACCAAAATTTTCATTTGTAAGAGATTGATCATGGTTTGCGGAGGAAGAGAAATTGAAATTTTGGGATAATGGGGGTGAGAATCATAGTTTTTCTATCATACAGCGAAGAATTTGTAGGATCTTTAATTTGGATGGATACATAGTAAACAGAAGTTAGAGGAAGGTTTTGGAAAACTATGCCTGAAAGTGTTTAAAATTAGGCTGCAATTTTAACAACGTTTCATTTGGGAATGAAATCCTATCTAAAAGTAAATTTTGGAAATATTATCTATTCTAGGGTGTTTGCTATGTAGATATATTACTTTTTGTATGGTGCTTTACTAGATATTCTTTTCGTCTGTTAGGGGTTGACAGAAAGAGCCTTTCGGACCATATTTCAAAATCCAAACTGCTTTATTGAATGTCATAGCAATATCATGCCCTAGGTGTTAATTATTGGGAGTGCCTAACAGCATCGGCTGTCTTAACCTTTGCTATCCCGTGGATATTGTATCACAGTTTCTCTATCTCTCTATTTCTTTTCCGTATTGTTATTCTGCGTTGAAGCAAGATCAATATCAATACATACACTTTCATTAACTTCCTCTTTTTTCCTCCTATTTATGCAACTTTTATTCTTAACTGGAATCATCCAGACTTATGTCATATATATTACTACTACTTTCACTGTCCGCAATTTGCGGTTGTAGCTTGAGAGGGTTCCTATCCACATCTAGTATAACTAAAATGGGCGATAGGGTACCTCTTGACGGTGTGAGAACTGAAGTGGATTTTTCCATTATCGTATGTTCTACTTGACTGCTTTTTGTTTCATAAGCATATAACTAACCTATTAATTTATATAATTAAAGCATATTATTAAAATTGATATACCATTTAAAAGAAAAATGCTTAAAATTTCTTCCAATACTACTTTTATTTTGCAATGGGCCAAAAGTAAGTTTTAACACCTGAACCTTTGGAGGGTGAGATGTTTTGAGCAGGGAGAACTCTAGAAAAGAAAGGCCTTTTGATTAATAAAATTATTGTTTATAAACCTACAGATCCTGCCAAATCCATCTGAGGTACATCCTCTGGAACGGCTAAGGATACATCATCATCCGCAGGATACTCAGAGCTGAAATGGAAAAAAGAGATATTATGGTCCCTATCTAGTGTATTGTGTGATTGTGAGCTAAGAGAGACGGCATTGGCGGGTTCGTCTTGATCATACATATACTTCTGAACATTTTCCGTGTTTACATATTTTATATTATGATCTCTTTCATCAGGAGGGGAGGTTCCATCTTGCCTTCCATCCTTATTGAAAAAACCTGCCTCTTGGTCATTCTTGCGAGTATAAATGATCATACTCAAATGTAATACATAGACTGGTTTCGATCATATTGTCATCTGGGGCTTCTTCGCCGTAAGAGGTGGTGGTGGGCTCTGCCATTCGGGCATATGAAGTTTGCTTATTTTTCCAAGCAGACACATGATTTTGATGCGGTTTTTGCTGGTAGTTCGATTTGGTTCTCGGTTTCACTCCTTGATAAGATTTTCTGAATATACCTGTTCCCATCCATCTATTATTGATAATATTTTGTTTGATCTGCTCAGTTATAGGGGCGTGCTTCAGTGGAATATTTGTGTTATTTGGATTCCATTTAGAGTCTCTGCAGTTTGGTTTCGACCCTCTGCGATGTTTTTCGGAACAGTGTCTGCAATAAGGATCAAAAGGACAGAGTGAAGTCATATGGCCTGAACGCTCGCAATGAAAGCAGAGTTGGGCATTATGGCGGGTTGGATTTTGTCTAGGTTGTGAAACAGGGGCCTGTGGTTTTGCATAATTGTTGGAAGGTCTTCTTTGATAGCTTTGGGGGGTTTGTTGAAAATTTTGACGCTGGGGAAAATTTTGAGGCTTCGGAGTGAATGGAGCAGCTTTTTGGAAATGTATATTTGCCTGAGGGACAACCATTTTGATTGGGTTATTTAAATCTGCCCTCCATCTTTGGAAGGAATTCTTGAATGCTGGATCTTGTTGATGTCGGGTTGGGATATAGTACTTTTTGAAATAGCCGGCGAAATTATTCAGGCTTTTCACTCGTTACCAATAGTTAAAATGCAGTGGCATGATGATGCTTTTTCGGTTCTGTTGGAAGCGACACCAAAATGGGAAAGTGTATCATAAAGCTCTGTGTATAATTGTTGCAAAGAGAGAGCCACAGAACTAAGGGAACGGTCTTCAGCCCACTTGAAGTTTCTTATGCGTAACATAGCGTCAAGAGAAGAAAGTGGTTTATCAGGGAATATTAGTGCTTTTATCTTGGCCATGAAAACTTCGAGGGTAGGGACATTGAAATTTTGTGGCTTTGCGATTAAAAATTGCCTAACCGCAGAATCAGGGTCATTGCTCACCTGATTCAACGCCTGGGCCAATTTGGTTGCTTCAGAGACACAGTGCTTTAGTTGAATGTTCTCTCGGACGTTTATCTCCCAAGTGGAAAGAGACGGACCTTTCCATTTGCCGTTGACCCTGCCTGTGAGGAGTAATTCAGGTCTCGTAACTTGGGTTATAGTGGCTATAGGTTGAGCCGTAGATTGGGCTTGAATTTTGGGCTGGATTTTGAAGCCGGAGTTGAGCTGAATTTGGTGCTGTTCCACATTATTTTGTGTGTGCCTCATTGGCTGCCTTGTTTGAACTCGATCGAGTGGTCATTATTTAAAAATATGTTATTAATGTTATACAAAAAAAAATACCAACGAATTATATAAATTATGAGCCATATTGAAGTATGGTGCTTGTATTTTAAAAAATTATTCAAAAGGGGTATATTAAAAATTTACTTTAAAAAAAAAATATACTATTTTGAAGTTAGGCTTGATCTATACTTTTTGAAGCGTAGATTTTGACTAACCTGTAATTGTGTAATTGTATCATTGCGACTACAGGACTTGGCAATCGAGGTGTACTGTTTGCCGAGATATCTTTCACAAACATTCTATGAGGTAACTTCCCGAGTTAAGAGGTCGCACTCCTCCCCAAATCTACTTCTGGGATAAATGCTAATGATGCCTTGGGGTTAGATGGCTAACTTTAAAATATTGCTTTCCAATAATTTTATTTTCAAACCTTCAACCATCGATTTGCCTAACATATACAAAAGAGATGGAATCAATAAACAATAAAAGATACAACATGAAATGTTACATAAGATGGTATTAAAGAAACATAAAAATGGTAAAGCATTTGAAAAAAAATTTCACATAATTTATCCGACCAAGATTATAATAAAACTAAATAGGCATATATGCCCCAACATTAACAATGACCATAACACACTGAAACAAAGGTACAAAACGCATGTGGAAAGTTACATAATAAAAACTCAAAAGTTATACACACCCTCAAAACTTATAATGGTGGATATATGATTTCAACTGCCAAAAAAAAAATATACATTAAAAAACGGACCAAAATCAATTAATTAAAATGTTGTTAATTAAATTAAGGATAAAACGTTTTCTAAAATATAAATAAAAAACTTTACATAATACATCTCTCAAAAACCGGAGGAAAACTTTAAAAGTATCAAAAAGAAAATTTTCAAACAAATAAAAACGTAAAAAATTAAATTAATTTATATTTTACGTCACGCAGAAAAAAAAAATCCATTTACCGATGAGAAGATAAAACGTGATTTTCCCAACTTACAAGAACCCCAAGAAGGACCAATGTTCATATAGACAACTAACGCCACTCATCAGAAGATCTACTGATCTTTCGTACAAACAGGATTCCTTCACTAGATCTCATAAAAATCAAAAACATAAATGTATTAATTCATGCGAAAAATTTTTTACTCTTCTCCACCAAATTAACCTACAATACTTAAATCTAAATAATTTAAGAGATATGACAAATCCAAAATATTGTACACTCCTGAGAAAAAAACTGTAAGAAAAAAAATAATTAATTACCTTACAAAAAGGTAAAATATAATTAAACGCTTCTAAAATACCCAAAATAATACAAAAGACCGGACATCGGAACGTCCTCTCATAAATACCGGAGAGGGGAAAGAAAACATTTCCGAACATCTAAATAGAACGAATAAGCCTACAAAAAATTTTTCTTATTACCGATTACATGTCATAGGTGACCATAAAATCAAAAATTTATCGCCAAACCCCATTTGAAAAAAACGTTTTAAAAGTTAAAATTTACACTGCAAGAAATGTTCATTAAAACTGAAGTAGAATTCTGGGAATGGACAAATCAGCAGAGAATGCCTTCTCAAGAAATCGACCACGAATCAAATTGAATTTTGGCGAGTTAATTATATATAGTTATATAGTCATACACAAACCCATGAACCATCAAGTCCTATTTCAAACTCAAGGTATTGTTAAAATAATTTGGTCTGAAAACTGTATTTGTGAAATATAAAAACCAAAAAAATTTGCCTTACCCTACAAACGTTCCACAAGAAAAAAAAATATAAAAGATCCAAAACCTGGATATTGATTTTCGCCAAAGCAACAACAGAAATTCTAGGATCCCTACAAGTTCCATAAACCAAAAAAAAAAATTTTCGTAGTGGGTGAAGCGACTTCACCCGAAAGTTCGCGTACAAATACGTTTTATTAGTTATTTGCAAGCGTTGGAAAAAAAAACTTTATATAAATAATAATAATAAATAACGCAGTGATAATTAATGAAATTTTGCTCAAGAGTAATCCCATTTTATATTTATTTATAATAATAAATAATTATTTATTATTATATATTTGTATTCCTACGATAGAGGAAAATCATCCGACTCGAGATATTATCAACAGTCTGTCTTTATTTGAAAGTAATCAAATTTTAGATCTAAAATTATGTGGAGTACTTCAACATTTATAAGAAGTATCATAATATTTGCATCGTATCAAGAGGCACCATTGTTAGGGCGACTTATCCGAATGGCCACTGCTTCACTTCAACTGTATAATACAAGGCGTTTTGTGACGCGCTGCTCAATGCTTAAGCGGAGCGAGTCATCCTAAGAAGGGTGGCAGATTTTCCAAGTCAATATAAAATTAATTAACAAATAAGCTAGGCAACCGATTAAATATCGAACGTAATCATGCATAATGAAATATTTTCGAGGAATATCTATTATGTATTATATACTTTTGAAAAATTCAACTACTTAAAAAACCAAAGTTCATAAAACTCATTCAAAATAAATAAATAATATATAATATAAAAAAAAATATAATAAATAATTTATATAATAGTCCAATCTTTGTATCTTTTTCACTCAACATTGTGATAAATAATTATTAATCTAATATAAAAATTTTAAGTATTATAATTTTTTACACTTTCTACATTAGATTAGTCTCCAATAAAAGTAAATTGAAATTAATAATAATAATAAATATAATATAAAATAGGAGGATGTTAGACTATATTACAGAACTCATTTTCCGGATAGCTTAAAATTAATCTTTCGTCTTTATTCTCTCAATTGTGACTTATAAATCTTAATGGAATATAATATATTATATATTAATAAATAATTATATTACTTTCCAAACAAACATATTATTCCATTCTTGACTCAGTTCTCAAAATAGAAAAAATTTTAATTATAATTAATACTATTTATATTAATAACTAAATATAAATTAACTATCACTAAACACTCATATTCATTACCAGTATTAGGTCTCCTACACGAAAAACGCGTTAGGTAGTAAGCAATACTGATATTGTAACATTAGCCTATTATTAATTCTAAACCGAATAACGAATTAGGCTCATGTATATATATTATTATTATATATTATTATGTATTTACTTACTCTATCTCCTCTTTACCGCATTGAGCGGATGATATTGTGAGTAAATTTTGTTTCAACCAAAGGTCCATTATATGGTGATAACAGTACTAGCTCATTCTCTATTCACTACTCCCTCTCTCGATATCCGTCTGCGCAACCTTTCATCTTCACAAGCTCTCGTGCTCCATCTCTCTTATCATATTCTACTCCGCCAACACCCTACCCTCTTCCTCCTCTATCTGCCTCTCTCGCTTCTTCCAGCATTTCCTTTATACCATCCATCCACCTCCTTCTGTGTGTCTCCCGTATACGTACTGGACTTCCTTTAACTCACGCTCCGCCTCCCAGACTCTCCTAACCACTCTGTACTATATCGTCGCTCCACATATAACTCTACTAGGGGCCAGTTGGAACCATCGTTAACGACATTCACTCTCTGTTATCAGACTCACGTGTACTTAAAAAGTGAATCCTCCATGAGCCACACAAAATGCTCCTCCTTATCAGCCAGTCTGTGGTGAACCTCAATACACAGGTAGTGTCTGCTAGTCATCTCATCCGATTTCTCTGCTTCCACTCCCCACAACGCGCTACTTTAGAGCCCATGTGCATGTCTCATCAGATAAAACTAACTCCAACGTGCCTTCTGTAGAGACACTCTGCCGTTGCAGGACCCCACTGTGTCGAGCAGCACATACCTCGAGGCGACGCGCTTTTGCTAGCCAATTCGAGATAACAACAGGTTTATGTACCAAATTCGAACAAAGTAGCTTGATCTAGGGGCTTGTGCTGTGAGATAGATCTTCTCTCCCTCATACTACTTTTACTCTTAATTCTTCTCTGTTCATAGTTATTCAAACCCAGTCAATCCGATCTTCTTGTGCCATTAGCAAAAGCATAGTAGGTTTTTCTCCTCTTCTTCCACTATCTTCATCCCTCCCCACTAACTTTACGCCCCCACCTACCAAATATATGCTTTAAATGATTATTCTATAAAATCTATTTATCACTCTTTTCCTCTAATTAAATTAACTATCACCCTCATACTCATCTACACTCTATACCCCTCCCCCTTCCTCTTCTTTCCTCCTCCTCAAACACTAATACTTTACTCTTACTCTTAACTGGATTTATTTTAAGCCCCTTTGTCCACCAACATTTCTCTACCAAACTCCCTCCTAACAAATACACTTTCAGCCCTTCCGCGCTCTTTCGCTAATCCATAGAACTTGATTATCGTCCGCAAATCTAATATCTAATGTTCTCACTTCCCTTATATCTATATATTACATTCCCATATTGTCATAATTACAATTCCACCCTCACTAACCCTATCTACCTCACCTAATATCCTCTGCATAACACTCTCCATATAACTAAATTGATAATAGCCATCAGGCGACATTACACACCCGTGCCTCAATCCTCTCACCACCCCCAAACATCTCACTCTTCTCCCTCCTAAACACTTCTCACACATAACATTCCCCTCCATATTTAAAGATATTAATACAGATATATATATATATATTATATATATTATATTATATATTTATATATATATATATATATATTATATATATAATAATAATATATTTATATTAATATATATATATATATATTATTAATATATATATATATATAATTATTATAATATTATATATATATATGTATTATAATATTAATATATAATATATATTAATATAAATTAATATATAAATAAATAAATAAATAAACCCATATTACTTATAAAATTATTAGTTATATTAAAATGGTTTTCTTATATTTTAATATTTTTTAAAGTATATATTATAAGACTTACGTATAAATATTATTCATTAAAATAAAATTATGAAATATAAATGTATAATAAATAATATAATATAAACTCATTTGTTAATAAAATAAATAAATAATTATAAATAATACCCATTACTTGATATCCCGTTAACATAATTTTGTTGACAGTTATTTGATAAAATTATTAGTTAATTACTAAATGCTGTTTTCTATTTCTTTTTATTTTTTCAAGATAAAAACTATTAATTCTCATTATGAGTTGTTACAATTAACGTCACCACTTTGTCTCTAGCATTATATAATTATATTATATTCTGTGTTTTAACGTAGTAAGAATTAAATGCACTTTAAATAACCTTAAATACACATATTTACTATCCTCACGGATGACCCCTCATATTCTGCAAATCAAGGACCTTATTTGAATAGCATTCGTTGTTCCATTTTGCACATAAATCTTGATAAGAGTTATCACTTGTATACATGTTCGTATGTAAGTTAATAACCCTTTCTTGTATACATGTGCGTAAGAAATACCATTAAATATATCTGCAGATGCAGGTCTTCTTAGTATTTCAAGCGGATACAGATTTCCTCTTGATGCAGATATCACATATCACATTGGTATGTAAGTTGTACACTTGTATACATGTGCGTGTACCGGTGTACGTGACATTCGACTACACTTTTGATAATTTCGTATTCTTTCACATAGTTGGTATCAGCAACCTTGAGCAATTTTGTGTAAAAAAAAATGATTTGAAATAGCCACACCCCTAATCGTAAAATCCCCAGAACGTCGTATTTAGAAACTCTAGTAGTAGTTATGACTTGTATATTTATATATGTTCATAAAAACAGTTTTAAAAGTTTAAATGTTTAGAGCCAAAATTAATTTACTATTTACATCCGGTCTGTGACGCAGCAGAATATTATGACGTCACGATTACGTCAAAGAATAGGAAGGGTTGGCAATATAGAAGAATGACGTCACTATTGTCATTCTCGTGACCTAAGGAAAAAAAGTAAATATTTTTAATTAGTTCTTACATAAAATCCGAAATTAACTTTAACTTACAGAGATGAGAGTAATTAAGTTTATAAATATTTTTTCAATAATAGTAAAGTTAAATACAGTAATCAAATTATTCTTTTGGGGAGGGATGGGGCGGAAAAAACTTACCCACCCTTCTGTGTTTTTAGAAGAAAGCCTCGTATGAAAGCCTTTTTTATCTCATGTCGAAAAAGATTAAGCCCCGCCCACATTCAACAGCTGAAAATGTGGCCGCATCACGCAACACAGAAGCATACGATATCAGCCAACATTATAACATTTATAAATAAATATCTAATATATAGTAAGAACTGATTATTTATTTATTTATTTATTTATTTATTTATTTATTTATTTATTTATTTATATATATATTTATTTATATTTATATACTTCCCTCTCTCTCTCTCTCTCTCTCTCTCTCTCTCTCTCTCTCTCTCTCTCTCTCTCTCTCTCTCTCTCTCTACTCTCTCTTCTCTCCTCTCTCTCTCTCTCTGCATCTAAGGAGTATCAGTATAAATATATACAAATATAATAGTTACAAAAGTACAATATATATATAGGATATATTAGTCTGTCAAGGCAGGACAAAGACTTGCGAACCTCGTCCGATGCTCTGCTTAACGGCTCGGCTCGGAGTGCATCCAGAGAAGACTAGCCGACGACTGGGCCATATCTATTCACACCCTCCTTGCTGTAGCTGTAACAAACGATACGATAGATGTAACTCATCCCGAATGCACACTCGAAGAGAACTTCGCGACTACATGTGATATATATATAATATATATATTTAAAAACGTGTATAGCAGATAATGTTAAATACGCTACATATATATGCAAATTAAATTAATTACCCGCTATATATCTTCAAAACTAAGATAGGTACAAGTAAAACGATAACATATATGGATCTGGCGTTATGAAATTTGTAGCGAAAATTGAAAAAAAAAAATTTAATTTTTTTTTTTATTTTTTTTTATATCTCCAAAACTACGATATGTAAAAGAAAACTAATAACAATATATGGAATTAGCGTTTGAAATATGTATATAAAAAGGAAAAATTTTTTTATACCAATAACATATTTGGAAACAGCATATGAATTATTTAGGGGGCTCGAGCCGACGGGACAGAGGGGGCTGTCGTTCCCCCGGGAGGCCGAGAGGACCCC
>JABUQX010015425.1:27500-30000 GCA_015478945.1 Trachelipus rathkii | reverse complement strand
TTTGGGCATTTTATAAGTAGTTAACAAACTACTAATTGGTGGAGTTAGTCGATCCTGGTGAAGTTAAACTATTAGATTATATACCAAAATGAATATCTTGAAACATATTCCGCTCGCATAGTTTAATTGTAAAGATTATCAAAAACAAAACTAACCTCATGAAGAAAATTATAGAGAAGCCAAGACCAACTGAAATAAACACAACGGTGTCTTGAACCCTGTCAGTAAATGATTGAGATCAGAGAAAGAGTTCCCGGGAAATCCAAGTTCCCTTAGCCTGAGAGATGCGGTTCGGTTTCGCTGTGTGTTCAAGGGAGCGTTAAATTTTGTCTCTCTATTTACCTTTTTTAAAATATTTATTTCATTTTTATATAAAAAAAATGGTCTTTAAAACAATGTTTTTAATTTGTGCACATTTAGTAATAATAATTGATAGTAGTGACAGTTAAAGCATAACACTAAAAAAGAATCCAAGGGCTTCCTCTACTAAAGTTATTAGTATTTTATATTAATAATATATTATAATATATATATTATATATATATATTAATATATATATATAGTATATTATTATATAAATATATTATATTATAATATATATATAATAATATATAATATTATGAATAAATATATAGTATATATTATATATATATATTATATATATATATATATATATATATATATTTAATTATATATATATTATATATATATATATAGTATATATTAAATATTATATAATATATAATATATATATTATATTATAATTATAATAATATATATATATATATATATATATATATATTTTATATTATATATATATTAAATATAATATATAAATATATAATATATAATATATATTATTTATTATATTTTAATTAAATTATAAATAAATAATTTTGAAAAGATATTTCGGAATATATATATATATGTATTTTTCTATATTGAAGATATTTACTTTAACTTTATATAAATAAATTATAAATACATTATAATATTTTTTAAACAATATTATATATATATTTTATTCCTTTATTTCTATCAGTTTTCTGTAACTATGTTAGAATATATCATAAATTTTATCGAATATTTTTATTAGTTAAAAAAATATATATATACATATGATATATATAAATAATAGAAAAAGTTAATTAATTTTTGGTAAAATATATACTATTTTAAATCTATGGTCACTTTAAGTAAATACCAAAAAAAAAATTTTTATCATATTTTATATGTAAATATATATTATATGGCATCAATTGTATATAACCACCCAAAAGGTATAGTATAATTGGGAATTAAAATATATTTTTTATTTATTTTTGATAAATAATATTTATTTTTAATCAACTTCGTAATATTTATTAAAAATTCAATTTTTCATATATTATAAATAATTTAACCAGTATTAACTCACCCGCGTAATATAATTTAGTGAAAGTTATAGAAATACCCTCGCGTTTTCATTAACTGATTTTTATATATATATTTTGGCTCGAGGTAGGCTCGAGGGTCCGGTGGCCGGATATACATGGCTATCCTCTGTAGTTCTCTCATATAGGTATATTATCCTAATTATTTAGATTATAGTATATATTTAGATAATAATATTGTGATAATTTAATAGATATAGATTATAGATAATAGATCCATTTAAGATTATTGATATTATAGAATATAAGTAATATAGATATAATATATGATATTAGAATTATATAGGACAAGTTATATTAAGAATATATATAGTAAAATTAAATAGTAATATATATATATATTAAATATATTATATATTAATATTGATATATTATATATATTAAAATATATATATTAATTATATTTAATTATAATATATAATATATATATATATATATATATATATATATATATATATATATATATATATATATATATATATATTTAAAAATTATATAAATATTTGTATATATATAGTTGTGTCATCTGTTCAGCTACGAGACTTGTGCGTATGTGTACGGCGTTGTGGAAAAGTCAAGGGCCTGGTTAGTTTCCACCAGAGCTGGGAGAAAAAGAAACTTCTTTATTCTGATTAATGGCCGACATTACGACACAATGAGCGTCATTTGAAAGTTTGCAAATCAAAGGAAATTTGAAAAATAGAAAGACAAAAATATTCTAAAGTTAAGGGTGAAGTATATTTAAGAATGAGCATAGCTGTTAAGTCTAAGGTCAAAGGTCAGAGCGCTCTAAAGAGAGGAGAGATGAGACGACGAGAGAGAGAGAGAGAGAGAGAGAGAGAGAGAGAGAGAGAGAGAGAGAGAGAGAGAGAGAGAGGAGAGAGAGAGAGAGAGAGAGAGAGAGAGAGAGAGAGAGAGAGAGAAGTCGTATTATCTTCTCAAGGGAGGAGGTGCTTCATAGAGAGTTCAGAAGAGCAGTGTCGTTGTAATTACTATATTATAAGGAAAGTGATGAAAATATTTACGTCCAGAAAGTGATTGAACAAATCGAGTGAAAGAAGGAAAGT
>JABUQX010015425.1:17500-20000 GCA_015478945.1 Trachelipus rathkii | reverse complement strand
ATATATATATATATATATGAATATATATTATATATATATATATAATATTATATATATATATATATATATATATATATATATATATATATATACTATATATGATATATATATAATATATGAATATATATATATATATATATATATATATATTATAACTATAATATATATATATATATATATATATATTATATATATAATATAACAATATATTTATACTTATATATATATTTAATAAATTATATAATATACTATATATATATACTATAAATATAATATATATATAATAATATATATATACTATAGATAGACATATATTATATATATATATATATATATAGTAAATATATATAAATAATATAAATAATATATATAATATATATATATATACTAAGTATATTTTATAGACTATATATATTATATATATATATATTATATATATATATTAGTATATATATATATATATATATAATATATATAATATATATATATAATGAACACACCACGCACACACACACACACACACACACATTAGATATATATATTTATACTATAATATAGTATATATAATATTATATATACTATATATATATATATACTATACTATTATATATATATATATATATATTTTCTATTATATTTCTATATATACCGTATATATACTATATATATTAATTATATATATTATAATAAATATAGATTATATATATATTATATATATATATAAATACTATAATATATATATATATATTATATAATATATATATATACGTATATATATATATAATATATATATATATATATATTACTATATATATATATATTATATATATATATATATATATATATAATATATATATTATATAATATAATATATATATAGTATATATATGTTTGGGCGTGGGAAACTATCGAATGCTCTAACAATACTATATTTATTCATTATCAATTGCTTCTCCTTCTTTTTTTCCCTTCCTGTTTTAAACACGTTCAATCTCATGACAGCTGATAAAAACATTCATATGCAAATAATACAATTCAAAAAGACTGAACCACAATTTTCTTATCGGGTAAGGAATACATTTTGGTCTATCATACCAGATTAATTTGAACAAGCCCGTGAATATTATATATATATATATATATATATATATATATATTATATATATACTATATAATATTATTATCATATATATATATATAATATTATATATATATATATATATATATATATATATATATATATATAATATATACTTATATATTATATACTATAAATATATATATTATACATAAATGTATTATAATATATATACTATATATATAGATATATATTATATATATATATATATATATATATATAATTATAAGATATATATATATTATATTATAATATATATATATATATATATATATATTACATGGTGCCACCACTCATGGCAGGGCCTTTTCTAGGAGGGGCAAAAAAAAAAAAAAAAGAGAAAAAAACGGACAGTAATAAAACTCACCAAACCCTTGCCTAACTAAATTCCCTAAGGGGGTCCAGACGTGGGCCTTAAAGAGAGGAAGATTGAAAACAGCATTAAAAACAGATGGAGTCAAGGAGTTCTACAAAACAGAAGTGGCTGGAAAGAAGGAGGGACCACAACGAACGACCCTTGAGTTTCCAATATTTACATAAAATTCATGTTAGAGCAAGGCACCTCTTGTGTTACGAGAGCGACGAAGTGGTGGAGGAATGAGAGCGGTCAATTCCCTCGAGCACCTGTAGTTGTAATGCCTATAGAAAAGAGATAGTGCGCCAATGTCACCGTCGCAGAGAAAGAGGGTCACGAGACTCAGAATGTAGGGGACAGTTTATAAGCCTCTTGGCCTTAGCCTCAACCCTTTCCAAAAGAAGGGTGGGACCGGATCCACCCCAGATGTAAGAACAGTATTCTATACAAGGAAGGATAAGTCCATTATGTAACTGGAGTAACTGAGCAGAAGAAAATTTCTGAAATCAGCACACCCGATATACTATAAATTCGATAAAATATCCTTGGCAGCAAAAAAAATTTTTTTTTGTTGGCCAGTGTAATAATAATAATAATAATAATAATAATAAAATAATAATAATAATAATAATAATAATAATAATAATAATAATAATAATAATAATAATAATAATAATAATGGTATCGATGGTAATAATAATAATAATAATGGTGGTATTTATATTTTTATGTAATATGTTTTGTTTATGTATATATATTTATGGATGTATATGTTTATGTATTTATGTATATGTATTTTTTATGTATATATTAATTTATATAAAAGCGCCAGATAGCTTAGTGGTAGATTACTCGCCAAACAAAGAGAGGGGTCCCAGGTTCACAACAAGTCGGGTGGGAGAATGTGAGCTATTTTCTCCTAGGGCTTGGCTTCATTTTGCTCGGACTTTAAATGATTAAATCCCCTCCTAGATTAGGTCTCTGCACGTGAGCGGTGGTGTTTATCT
>JABUQX010015425.1:5000-15000 GCA_015478945.1 Trachelipus rathkii | reverse complement strand
CAAGATTCCAAAAATTTTTTAAGTTTCACCTACTTACTTTTGAAGAATGGAGAATTCTTGAAGAGATATATTTGCGCCCATTGAGGTCATAGTAATTCCTATGTTAAATTTTCTGGTTGAGTGTTGGGGAGATTATAGTCTAAATGGGAAATGCCCATAGCTTAAAGGCCTCACTTAGTTGGTGGAGTTAATCACAGAAATTGATACTAGTTGGTACATTTTATATTTGTAAACGATGTGTGACCTGTCAAGTTCATGGGGATGCTTTTTTAATCTTAAAGAAACTGCCAATTGAGTTATTGTTAATAAAAGATATAAGAAACTTGCATTGTGGAAAGTTTTTGTTAAGATATTTAACTTGAGATAAAGAGCATTGAAAATTCAACAGATAGCTGGAGCATAAACCAGGTGTTTAGGGGAACTGATCATATAGAAGTTTTTTGAGGAATTATTGGCACAACATAAACGAGTAAACAAGTTTCATCAAAAACGTTATATAAATACAACCTAGAAATGACAGAGAGGCGCGATTTTCCTGAAAACTCCAACTGGGGCTGTACGAATGTACATCACATGGACCTTAGACCTGTATTTTATGATTAAAGGAGAGGAAATACAGAAATTGTTCTCCAAGTAAGTAATAGTAGGCCAGATAATAGGCACAGCAAGTCCACCAATACTACATGGACTGACTTCTTTAGTTCTATATCCTTAATCATACTCGTAATAATAATAGCGTTTGCGATAGAATGAATTTTAGTATTTTCTTTGCTTTTAATTTAGACCGTTTTCGTTTATGCTCACACAGTTTTAGCACTAATTTCCTGTTTCAGGGTTCACACTTTCTGGAAGGAAAAAAATCAGTCAGGGAAGGTCAGGGAAACGTTTTAAGATATGCTGAAAGTCAGGGAAATTTTAAAATTTCAAAACATATGAAGAATGATCCATGGACCAAGTTACATATTTTTGATATATTTTTTTTTCCTTACTGTATAATTGTGTAATGAGAGATGTATTTGATAAGTGAATGAAAAGGATGGGCGAGGAACGACATCCCATAAATCTACTTCTATCCTGTTTCTTTCTATTTTTAGTTCACTATTACCTACTATTCTTCCTATTCTGTCTGTAGAGGTTGTTCCAAGTTCATCCTTCCGATTGAAGGTGATTGGTATATGGATGTGTTTTAGACTGTATGACTTATGACTTAATCTGTTTATATCTTTTTCTTTTTAGGGATTTATACTTTTTGAGGTGTTTTTTTTTGAGGTTTGACGAAGTGATTTTGGATTTTTGTGCAGTTGACAGCCGAAAATCTCTCAACACCAAACCATTACAAAATGTTTCTGTTCAAACCAAAGATGTATTTCTAAAATGCAAACTGGCTTTTTTTAAAATGCTTTCCTTAGAACGTGAATCATTTTTACGAAAGTTCCAAACGTCAGACCCACTTGGTCCATTCCTGTTCACAGATTTACAATGTCTCGTACTAAATATTATGGAAAGATTTCTTAAGTCCAGTAAAATGCCTGCTACAACAACTAAGCTTTTTGTATTAGATTTACATGACAAAGACAATTTGCGTGATGTAAAAGGTATTAATCTTGGATTTCAAACAAAAAAAACTTCTCAAAGAAGTCACTTCGAATGAAAGTAATATCCTAAAATTCAAACTTGAATGCCAGACTGTGCTAATCAAAATGACAGAAAAGATATTAGAAAGATGTCCTCTGAAGTACAAGCCTGTCCAATGGCTCTCATCATTGGATCCTAGTATAATTTTTCATCAGCCAGAACAAGGGAAACAAAGATTTGCTTTATTGCTAGAGGCATTGTACACCAATAACTGAATCACAGATTCTGTTGCTGATAAAGCAAAAGCACAATACACTCTACTTTGCAGTGAAGCTCATTCTACCCTTGAATTAAAATTCAAAATATTTTTGGATGGTGACTGTCCTTCTAAGAGACTTGATGAATTTTTTCTTCTATAGTACCTGGGAATCAATGTTATGCGGAATTGTGGCAAATTTTTAAATTAGGACTGATATTTTCCCATGGAAATGCGACAGTGGAAGGAGGGTTTTCTGTAAATAAAGCAATTTTAGTAAAGAATCTGAAAGAACATAGTCTGATTTCTCAAAGAACAGTGCACAATGCTATAAGATCTTATGAAAGTATTCATAAAGTTCCTATCACTCAAAAAATGTTGACAAATGTAAGAGCTGCCCATAGGAGATATGAAGAACATCTCAAAGAAAAAAGAAAATTATTCATACAGATAACTTGAAGAGCAGAGAAAGATGTCAAAACTGAAAGCTTTGACAGAAGAAGACGCTATAAAATCAAAAATTCAGATGCTTGAGAAGAAAAAGTTAACCTAAATCTCCCCATTTAGAACTTTTGTGATTACAGTGGACGTTATTCACCTAGGCTATTAATGTAAGCTTTAAATTTATTTTCTTTTTGTATAAATAAAACTGTTTGCTTTTGGAAAAAATAAAAAAAGTGCGTTGGACGGCTATGGGGAAGGTATAGATAAATAAAAATATATAAATAAAAAAATATATATATATACAATATATATATATATATATATATATATATATATATATATATATATATATATATATATATATATATATATATATATATATATATATATATATATATATATATATATATATATTTTAAATTCATCCATGATGATGAACAATTTTTAAAGTAAATTTTCAATAATTTAATGTATGAGCTGAGTAAATAGGCTGCAATAATGATTAATAGATATTTTATACGCCAAAAATAACGAACACGCTGGTCAGGGAAAATTTGCGAATTTGGTCAGGGATAGTCAGGGAATTCAAATTTAAAATTTCAGTGTGAACCCTGTGTTTAAACGACCGCGATTTCGTGCTTGGTTTACTTTTGTTTTTAAACAATTGGAATCAGCTGTTGTGATGGAGCACGTGGTTTTGGAATAAACAGAAATAAAAAAATAACATGATTTATATTACAAATAATGGATCAACTATTTGTGATGGAGTTTATCCATTTGGAAGAAATTAGATTTAAAGCTGATTTTATTGAATGAAACATTCACCAATTCAGACACCAAGCCGCCATCTTGTTTGTTTACATTTTTCGTAAGAACGTGCTTAAATTCGGCAAGCACGGGAAATAGCAACTTTACAGAATTAAGGAAATTCCTTACGTTTGGTGAGCATTTCTTGCGATTTTTCGGTAAGTTTGACAAAAACGAACGCAAACTCGAGCATTTCTTACGTTTCGTAAGCACAAATACAAAAAAGAAAACGGCTATATATATATATATATATATATATATATATATATATATATATATATATATATATATATATATATTATATAGATATATATATTTTTTTAAAATATTTTTTATGATATATATATATATATATATATATATTATATATATATATAAATATTATATATATATATATATATATATATATATATATATATATATATATATTATACATATATATATTATTATTATATATATTTAAACATATATATATATACATATATATTACATATATATATATATATATATATTATTATATATACATATACATACATATATAAATATATATAAACTATTTTATTTTTAATAAACGTGATGAATCCACAAGCGAGCAAGTAGCTGGCGGGTCCTAAATAACTGCCACATGCAGAGAATATATGGTTCTTCAACTAGTGCTTCGATATATATATACATATATATATATATATACATACATATATACATATATATATATATATATATATATATATATATATATATATATATATGGTATATATATAGCCATATTTATAGAAGTAAAAGTATCGGTATCGGTATCGGGTATCGGCAAAAATTTCGGTATCGGTATCGGCATCGGTATCGGTAGTGAAAAAATTGTGAGTACTTGTATCGGTATCGGTATCGGACGAAAATTTTGGTATCGGTGCAACACTAAAATATATATATATATATATATATATATATATATATATATATATATATATATATATATATATATATATTTTTTTTATTATATTTTTGTATTTCTATATATTATGTACACATATATATATATATTAAAGTATAAAAGTAAAATATATATATATTATTATTATATATATATATATATATATATATATATACATATATATATATCATAAAATATATTATTATATATATATATATATATATATATATATACAACAATAAATTACATTAACATACTTATTACATTATATATACTGCATACATATTATAATATAGAAATATATATAATAGTTATTTAGCATATATAAATATATATATATATATATTATTACATATATTATTAATATTATTAGTATTATATTATATATTATATACATCTATATATATTATACAAAAGAAAAAGATTTGTAATTAATTGGTTAATGGTTTATCATAATAAAACAAAAATCTCTTTCATTAATATTTACTATTAATAATAATAATATTATTATTATTATTATTATATTATTATTGTTATTATTATTATTATTATTATATTATTATTATTATTATTATTATTATTATTATTATTATTATTATTATTATTATTATTATTATTATTATTTATTATTATTATTATTATTATTATTATTATTATTATTAATATTATTATTATTATTGATATTATTATTGGCCATTATTATTATTATTATTATTATTATTATTATTATTATTATTTTTGATATTATTACTATTATTATTATTATTATTATTGAATATTATTATTATTATTATTATTATTATTACGATATTACTATTATTATTATTATTATTATTATTTGACATTATTATTTTCATGCGTATTATTATTTATTATTATTATTATTATTATTATTATTAATATTATTATTATTATTATTATTATTACAGCTCCAGTCACTCGTTATAATTATTAAACGAAAACAAATTGGTAATTTTATTCTTATTTTCATAACAGAGGTATCACTGTGTTAGCATTATCAAAAACTGGTGTGCTTGCTCTTTGATTTTGTTTGTATTGTGATCATTATAGTATTAATAATATCGTATTCAACAATGTCTATAAGATGAAAACTATCTTTAATTTTTGTTAACTTGAAGCGTTATCCTGATGAGCATTCAGTGCACTCTATAATATATTCCCTTTGTCTAGTAATGTGAACAGCTGTGATGCAAAACAAGCATTATAATTTTTTGCTCATATTTCTGTTGTAAAATGAGAATGCATTATATGGGTATTCTATGTTTTTCCTTTATCGTATATATTTATTGTTGTTGGTATTATTCTTTTAATATATTTTTAAACAATTTATCATATTTTAATATTATTGCTATTAGTTATTATTATTACCAAAGCTTTATTTATTGTTGTAGCATTATTTTTTAATATCTTTTTATAATAATTATTATTATTGTTAATATTATTGCTAGTGTTATTATTTTTACTTTTATAATAGATTATTATTATGATTATTATTATTTATTATTATTATTATTATTATTATTATTATTATTATTATTATTATTATTATTATTGACACAAATTATTAACACTATCACTTTATCATTAACACTAGTTTTGTCACTAATTATATTATTATTACCATTAGTAGATTAAAGAATGAATCCCAATCTCTAGCAACCACCATGTATCGAGCAGTCCTCTTGTTGAGCCTGAAAATGAAGATTCGGAGAGGCGTCATAACCACACAGTTTACAACTTAAATCAGATTCCATTTGATCAAATTAAAACATTCGATGAAGTATTCAAATATAAATTTCCAAATTTTCAAAAGTTCATTATATCAAATTTTTATAGCTTCACCGAAGATATCATAAAGTTATTTTAATTCTAAAAGTTGAAAGTTAATTTAAACTAGTGGTCAGTTTTTGGGGGTAGGCAGAGCAGGTAACGCCCACTTTGCCTTAGTGAAACCTTTTAACAAGAAAATCAGCATATATATATATATATATATATTATATATATATATATTATTATTATTATATATTTGTATATATTAGATATATATTATTGTTATCGTGTTAGAAATATATATATATATGTTATAAGAGCATATGATTTATTATGCTATATTATGTTATTATTACATATATATTATATTATATATATTATATATATATATATATATATTATTATATATATATATATATTATATATATTATATATATATTATTATTTTTATTATTATTTTTTTATATATAAATTATATATATATATATATATATATATATATATATATATATATATATATATATATATATATATTATTTTATATTATATTGTTATTTTTATTTCATATGTACATACATAATGTGATTCTGTCCGGGAAGGCAATTTTTAGACTTCTTAGATGCTGACACTAAATTCCTACCTGATTCCTTTAATAGCATTGATCAGACAATTAATACTCGAGTCAAAAATAGTTCCTTATTTTCTAAAGCTAGCAACTTTGGATGTGCCTGACGACTCAGTAGCAGTCATTTTTTTTAAATAATCCCCATTTAAATTGCATTAGCAAGAAATAATAATAATATTATTAATAACATAATTATAATAATTAACTAATTAATAATTATTTTATGCTAACTTGATCATCTCTTATATCGACTTATTTAATTCATAATCCATTTATATAATTATTGACTCAACCTGAGAGTCGGAGAAAACGCGTTTGACTCAAATTCTTTCTCGGCTACGATATAGGTTGCCTCTGCCTCAGATCAGTTGCTATATTTTCATGTTATTAATAATAAAGATTGTGTGTGGAGTTCTATTTGATAATAATACGCTTTTCATATTATTTTTATTACTGATTTTGTGTGTTTTTAATTAAATTGAGCTGTTAGTTTTGTAAATTGGGATATTGGAATCGTATTCGATTTAAGTTTCATTAAAAATTACTAAATTCTTTTTCGAGTGTTGTAAGCCTATTGAAATTCAAATGTTAGAAAATGTGCAATACAGCTAGTGATTCATATATGAATCTATTCATTCTCTTGCATTGTCGCTAATATATATATATATATATATATATATATATATATATATATATATATATATATATATATATATATATATATATATATATATATATATATATATATATAGCATATTTATATATATATATATATATATATATATATATGTATATATATATATTATATATATATATATATATATACATATATTATATATATATATGTTTGTGAAAATAATACAGAAATTTAAAAAACAAAAAGAATGAAAAATTGGATCTCTTTACAAATATTCAGGTAATTATATATATATATATTATTTTTTTATACATATTTATTATATATATATATTACATATATATATTATTATATATATATATATATATATATATATAAATATATATATAATTGATCATCTAAGACTGGAAAAAAACTTTCAATATAGTTACTTGATATATATATAAATATTTTACATATATATATATATATATATATATATATATATATATATATATATATATATATATATATATATTTATCTATCTTATTATCTATATATATATATATATATATATATATATATATATATATATATATATATATATATATATATAAAAAAAATATATATATATATATATATATATATATATATATATATATATATATATATATATATATATATATATATATATATATATATATATATATAGCATATTTATATATATATAATATATATATATATATTATATATATATATATATAAGATGATATATATATCTATATATATAGAAATATACATATTAAATAAAAAATATATATATATATATATATATATATATATATGGACATTTATAAGTGGTTGACTCCGTTAAAATTTTTCGATAAGAAAAACAACGAATTTCGGGCCTTTCCTTTATTGCTGCAATTTCTATTATTTATTAGCGTTATTTGCATTTTTAATTTTTAAGAAATTAACAAAGATTTTTAGTAATATATTTTTATGATTAATATTATTATTAGTATTATTATTATTATTATTATTATTATTATTATTATTATTACCATATTATTATTTAATAGGAATTTAATTTTTTTTCTAAGTTCTTTCATTTTTATTATTTGATTTTCGATTATTATTAAAATTTATGGGTATTTTTATTTTTAAAAAAACTCCCCCCCGGACCCGCGAGCTTGCGAGCGGGGCACCCCGCTCTGCGGGGGACGGGGGGGATGATATAGAGGGGGGGGCCGAAGGCCCCACCCAGGAACATAAAATATATAAAAATATCAAATATCAATTTATTATTGTCAAGGTGTTTCTACAAACTTTACGTATACATTCATCAAATTTAAACTGAAATAAATAGCCTAAGCACGGCCTAAGCTACTCATTTTTATAAGACTATAGGTGTGAAGCACAAAAAATTTTTAACTTTTGTTAATATTAATTAAATTACATTTGAAAATCCAGTATTTACTAATGTATTTAACCTCAAATCATTGAAATTACGTTACATTTTTTATTGATTTTCGTTCCTGGAGTCAACATCTTATAAATAGCATATATATATATATATATATATATATATATATATATATATATATATATATATATATATATATATATATATATATATATATCGATATTATATATTTTTATATATATATATATATATATATATATATATATATATATATATATGTGTATGTATGTGTGTGCGAAGGCTCACTGATAAGCCGCCGACTGAAATTTCTACTCGATTCCCTTTTTTAATATTAGCGATTGGTGGCAACTCTTATTTCTCTGAGTCAAAAAAATAGTTCCTTTTCCTATATGGATAGGCAACTTCATTATTTGCCGACCGACTCAATTAGCAGTCATTTTTTTTAAAGAATCCCAATTTAAATTACATTAGCAAGAAATAATAATAATATTATTAATAATATAAGAATAATAATTAACTAATTAATTAATTTTATAATAACTTGATCATCTCTTATACCGACTTATTTAATTCATAATTTCATATAGAATCATTGACTCATTCTTCCAACGAGAGTCTGCCATACTCGTTGAGTCAGACTCCTTCTAGGCTAGTAGCTAATTTGCCTCGGCAGACCAGTAGTTTTATTTTCATGTTATTAATGAGAATGTTTCTGTGTGGAGTTGGAGTTAGTAATAATAAGCTTTTCATATTATTTACTAAATATTAATTTATTACTGATTTTGTGCGCTTTTAATAAAATTGAGCTCTTAGTTTTATAAATACGGGGATATTGAATTCGTATTCGATTTAAATTTAGGCATTAGAATTTAAATATTAATTCTGTTTTTATCCGAAATATATATATTATTATTATTATATATATATATATATATATATATATATATATATATATATATATATATATATATATGATATATATTATTATAATTATTATTATTTTATATGTAAATATATTTATTCTCTGTGTATATTAATTGAATATTCCGATTTATACTGATCCATTCTACCAAGCGACCTTTGATCACTGAGCCGCCACTGATATATATTTTATAGATATATGTAATATATATAGCATATATATATATATATAAAGCATATTTTTTTATATATATATAGAATAAATATATATATATATATATATATATATATATATATATATATATATATATATATAAGTGAAATGCAATACCCTGCAATCAAATTTGTA
The DNA here is from genome assembly GCA_015478945.1 of Trachelipus rathkii. Taxonomy (NCBI): domain Eukaryota; kingdom Metazoa; phylum Arthropoda; class Malacostraca; order Isopoda; family Trachelipodidae; genus Trachelipus; species Trachelipus rathkii. The sequence continues at coordinate 5,240 of JABUQX010015425.1, read as the reverse complement.
TTTGTAAATACCCCCTGATGTATTTTCACCATGCTGGGATTCGATCCTGGACCCTAGCAGATGAGCATGCAAGTGTTTGACCACTACGCTACGACGAGACAAAAGAAGAATCCGAGAATACTTCTACTGTCCAAGCAGAGCATTACTACGTATTCTTCCCGCTCGCACTCGAACGTAGGGCCAAACAGGGTGCCGCGCATGGTGAATAATAATACCAAGACCGGTTATTATGTATAAGTG
>JABUQX010015424.1:97500-123036 GCA_015478945.1 Trachelipus rathkii | reverse complement strand
TTTTATATATCGAATTGTCATTTAATAGCTATATATTTATATTCTCTTATTATATTCTATTCATATATATATATAGTTATTCCATATATCTATATATATATTATATTATTATATACTATTATTTATATATATTACTAATTATATATATAATATTATTAATTTCTATATTTCTTTATATTCTCTATTATATATTACTTCTATATCTTCCTTATTATTATTATATTTTTTAACTATTAAATCTATAATATATCTATCTGGCCATTCCTTTTCTCTTAATTATTATCTATTAGAAACACTTTCTCTTCATATATAGTATATATCTATCTATATAGTATATATGTATATCTTATTTATATACAGAGATCGCACTTCAACGGTCATAACTCTTTTACCTTCATTTCGATGGGGACTACTCCTATGTAAGAGTTTTAAACCTGTCCCTCTGTTTGTCGATCCTCCTCTCTCTCATCTCTCTCTTCTCTTCTTTCTCTCTCTTCTATATATTATTATTATATTATTTTTTGTTTATATTATTTCTCATTTATATATATAGTATCATTTGATATCTATATATATATATTATTTATTTATTATATTTTAATTACTATTTATATAAATTTTAATATATATATTATTAATATATTTTTTTTATATATATACCTTATTATTATCTGTTTTTTTGTTTTTCTTTTTTTCGGCCGGTTAAATCCATCCATTAGGCTCATTTTGAAAATTGTGAGATGTTGGCTGGTGGGTTGTGCTTTCTTTTTGGTGTGTGTGTTCTTGGGTGGTTTTTTCTCTTTTTTTTTTTATTTTTTTTCTTTTTTTTTTTTCTTTTGGTTGGTTTCTTTGATCCAGAAATATTTAATTCAGAGCACGTTTGTTTTGCTTTATTTGGTGAGAATGTCTTTCGTTTTTGTTGTCCGTTTTTTTCCTGTTTTTTTGGGTTTTTTGTTTGTTTTTGGTTTTTTGTTTTGTTTCTTTTTGTTTTGGGGTGTTTGGCTGTGTGTCTGTTTTTGACTGTTTCTTTTCTCCTTTTTTTTTTTTTCATTTGTTTGAATTTTTCCTTTCTTCGCGCTTCTTTTTTTGCGCAGGCGCCTTTTTTGTGTTGTTTCCTCTTTTTGCTCCGTTTTTTGGTTTCGGGCCGTGTTTTTTGCTTTGCCGTTCTTTCTTTTTTGTTTTTTTTTTTTTTTTTCACTTTTTTTTTTTCTTTTTCTTGTTTTTTTTCTCTCTTTTGTCTTCTTTTTTTTTTTTTATTTTTTTCTTTTTCTTCTTTGACGGCATTTTTGCTTCTTTTTGGTGCTTCTTTTTCTTTTGTTGGTCCTTCTTTTTTGATGAATCATTCTTGTTCGTGTGGGGGGGGGGGGGTCTGGGGGGGTTCCGTCCTCGCTAATTCATTTCGTTTTTTTCTTTTTTTTCGGTTTTTTTTTTTTTTTTTATGTTTATTTTGTAGGTTTACGTAGTTTTTTTCTTCTTTTTTTCTCTTTCTTTCTTTATTGTGTCTTTTCATTATCAACAATCTTTTTTTTCTCGTTTCTTGTTTCTGTGTTTTTTGCTTTTTGTTTGTCTTTTTTTCTTTCTATTTTCTCCTTCTTGGTTATGTGTGTGGTTGGTCCTTTTTCCGGCTTCTCCTCTTTTGACATATTTGGTTTCGGTTTTTTCCTTCGTTGGTCGCTCCTCCGTTGGCTTTTTTCTCTGTTTTTTCCCGGGTGCTTAATTTGCCTGTCACTGTGCCCGTTTTTCTCTCGTTGTTTTTTCCTTCTCTTTTCTTTTCTCTTTTTTCTTTATCTTCTTTTTTTCTTCTTTTCTTCTTTTTTCTTTTTTTTTTCCTCTTCTTCTTCTTCTTCTTTTCTTTCCTTCTTTTTCTTCTTTTTTCTTTTCTTCGTTCTTCTTCCTTTCTTCGTTTCTTCCCCCTTCCTTTCCCGTGCTTTTTGCTTTTGTCTGGTGGCGTTGGGGGCTCTTACAAGTTCCCCTGCCTCGTCGGGCTCTCTCGTCTTCGATCTACCTCGTTCCGGTCGCCTTCCATTTTCTCCTCTTATGTGCGCAGTTCCCAGTGTACCGTGCCCCCCCTCGCGGGCTTTTCACATGGCCTGGCTCACTTGTTGTCTTTCGCTTCCGTGGGCTGCGTGTGGGTGTGGTGGTTGTTGTGGTTCTTCGTGGGTGCCGCCTCCCCTCCCTCCTGCCTTATTCTTATTTTCTTTCTTCTCTTCCTTCTTCCTATTCACTTCTTCTTTCTTTTAATCTTTTCTTCTCCTTTTCTTACTCTTTCTTTCTTTTTTTTCTTTCTCTTCTTCTTATTTTTCATTACTTATTCTTTTTTATTCTTCTTCTTTTCTTATTCTTTTCTCTTATTATTCTTCTTCTCCTTTTCTCTTCTTTTCTTCTTCTTCTTTTTCTTCTTCTTCTTTTGCTTTTATTTTCTTCTTTTTTCTTCTTTTCTTTTTTCTTCTTTGTGGGTGTGTCCGTTCTCCCTTGCGTTTCCCTTTTCCCCTCGTTTGGCTTTCTTTTTCTCTTGTTGAGGGCTCTCTGTGTATTCTTTTTCTTTCTCCTTCTCTCTTTCTCTTCTTTTGTTCAGAGAGACTGATGCTACCATTCTCTGTCTTCTCTCTTCTCTCTCTCCTCTCTTTTTTCTTTTCTTTTCTCTCTTCTTCTTTCTCTATCTCTTTCTCTTCTTCTCTTCTTCTATCTTGTTTTATTGGGTTGTTCTCGTTGCAGTTTTGATTGTGCGCTTCGCGTGTGTTTTTTCTTCTTATTGCTCTCTTTTTGTTGTTTGGGTTCTGGTTTCTGTGTCTTCTATCGTTGGTGCTGCTGAGTGCTTTTGATTTTTGTCTCTTATCTTCCTTTTCATTGTATTTTTCGAGTACTGCAAACATAATCATAAACAATTAGTTTTTCATTTGTGCGCCTCCTTATTCATATATATTCATACTAGATGTTTTACTTTTCTTTTTTTCATTATTATCCGGCGCGACTCCTCTTTGCATCGGCTATATATTTCTGTATCCTACGAGTTTTTTTTATTTGGAGCCTATATTGTTCTCTTCTTTAGAGGCCTTTACTTATGGCTGCTGGGCCCCTTCACTACCATATGCTATACTATGGCTGCGTGCTAACTTGTGAGAGCTGCCAAGTGTACTGGAATTAGCTGTCACTGCATCTACTTATGTTGTGCCTTAATCCTGGGATTTACTTGGCTTTATTAGTTTAGTTATAGTTGATTGTTGTGGTGATGTTTATTTGTTCTGTCTTTATTTGACTTAATACCTATTATTTGTGGTCTTACTTCGTCATCACGCTGCCTGTATATTTGCTTCCTGTCTTATCTATGTGAGCTACACTATAGTTCTGTCATACTGCAACTAATATATATATATATATCGTTAATATTTATTAAATTGTGATTTTGTGTGTGGGTGTGTACGTGTGTGTAGGTGTGTGTGTGCGTGTGTGTTTGTATGTGTGTCTTCACACAAGCTTAAGAATTTATTTATGATATTTAAAAATTGATATATAGAAATAAGATTAAAAAAAAGAGGTAGTTGAAAAAGAAGTGAGCTGTTCAGAGAGAAACATATTAGAAGGCCATGATAAAAAGTCTCTCTTCTCTTCTCCATTCTCATTCTCTCACTGGCTCACAACAAAGTCACAGTTCTCGCTTCGACTCATGTTCGCATTGTTTGAGTTCTCTTTTTACCACACCTTTGGTTTATTTGCCAATGCCCTCTGCTCCGGAGTATTTTGGAGATTTTTTCTATTTATTCTACCTTTCAAGTTATTTGAATAGTAAAGGGAAAAAAAAAGATTTGAAAATTTATTACAGAATGTTAAATAAGAATTATTAGTTATTTTCTAATCTACCAAATGATATGTTTAATTGTAAATATATATATATATATATATATATATATATTATAATATATATTATATATATTATCTATTATATTATATTATCTTCTATATATATCATAAAAATGATTTTGTTTTTATATATTAATATATTTTTATATATATTATATCTTTATTATCTATATTATAAATTATAAATAATTATCATATATATAATTATATTATATATTATCTCTATATATTATATTATATATATTATAATTCATATTATTATTATATTATATATTTTTTATAATATTATTTTATCATATCTAAGGTTAATATATATATTTTATCTTTATTATATATATATATTATTATATATTCTTCTTATATTTTATATATATATATATCATATTCTATATATTATCTATATATATATTATTCATCTTATTTGACTGTAGTTATGAAAAACCGTAGTAGTTGTGATTGATAAAGTCTCAAGAAGTTTGTAATTAATAGGTCTAAGAAACATATTTATTGTAATATAAAACAAAATAAAAAGTAATATTTATGAATAAAATGTTTTTTTATTTGTAAATTTTCGTTAAATTAAAAGCTGTATTTTTTTTTCTTTATTCACGATAACTTCAGGACCGAAAATGAAGCTCTTTAGAAGAATATAAAAAAAAGATATCTGCAGTTTAGAAAGCGAGTCCAATTCATGAAAATCATGTGATTGCTAGGCATCTGCATGTATCATTGTGACTGTTTTTTTTCTCTTTAATAATCATACGAGCTATTCTTCAGATTTTATTGACACATCGAAAGTCACATATTTGACGCACATGTCAAATATCTGTTGCTCTAACCTGCTGTTTTGAAATTTTAAAATTCTTATCATTTAGCTTAAACATCTTGCAAAGTGTTGACATTTTTTATTATATTCGTTTGTTCAGATTTGCACAACTCTTAAAATCTTTTTCTTAGATATCATTATGTCTCATTTTATCTCCACAGATTTCAATTTTTAGAGCCGATCTCATTTTCTTTTGGGTTGTTCTGAATACAAGCATTTCAATCAGTGTTTAGGTTATTGAGAATATAAATAACTCATTTGGGTGTAGATAAAGATAAGCACCCACAAAGCAGTAAAAGGAAGCTGAACCTCCAAATGACGTGCATCTGTAGTACAAGTGGGTTCTCAAAACTGCTTTTGTCTCAAAAACTTGGGTTCCCTTTAGTTTATTCTGCCTGTGAAACAATGTTTGTTTTAACAATGTAACTAATAGCAAAGCCGGATCTAGATATCTCGGGACCGTAAGACATAAACATGCTGGCAAAGCTAGGCAAAATTAAAATGCCCGCGCATTATATATACGGTATATAATATATATATATTATATTTAAAATTTATGTATGTTAGAAAAGTGTATTTTGTAGATGTACAAATATTTATATATTTTTGTATTATGTGTGTGTGATTGTGTTTGTGTATATTACTAGTATATAGTATATGATTGAGTGTTATACTTTGATATTTCTTTTCATAATATTACTGCTAGGCGTATTGGTGGAGGTAGCTTATTGTGCAGTATTTTGTTTCCGATGTTATCTAGAATCATCTACTGGGTTAATATTGACAGAATGGCTGGTAATGCGTTGTAAGTTTCGTTTGGTTAGTACGCATACTGGTATCTGCCATCCTGAAGGTGATGTGTTGTATTATATAGTGAGATTCTTTTTGAACGTACTCAGTTATATGATGTTTTGAACAGGGTGAGTTGAGGCTTCAGAAGATTGTGTTGCGAAACTTGTATGGTTGGGTAGGTGATCGAAAGAAGGACGGTATAACATCTGCCTTTGTAGATGGAGAGAAAATGAGAATGGTAGGAAGGTGATTGATTTCTGTGAGGGAGAGATATTCACATAATTAATACATTCTTCAAACACAACACTAAACAAGAACTGGTGTAGGTAATGGCGGATTCGAAATGAAGAGTGTGATTGATTGATTTTGTGTTGATGAAGAATAAGATGAAGATGTGAAATATGTGATGGATGTTTAAATAGTGAATGGGTTGTTGATGTAAGAATATCCGTGATACATTATATCGTTTTACGTAAAATTAAGTTAGTGGGGGAGTCGGCATGGATGAAAAGGAATGAAAATAGGAAAGAATTGGGGAAAATTAGGAATGAAAGTTTAATAAACAAAGTTATAAGGAAAGGTATGTGAGAGCACTTTGCAAATAAATTAGTTGAATGCAAACAAGATGAAACTGACCAAATTTTAACTTAGGTCAAGGAATAGTATGTTAGTAGTACAAATGAAATATATGGGTGCGTTAAAATAGAAGGTAAAAATGTCAACAGTAAAGTCCGAGTGGATATAAATGAGGTTGCTAAGTATTAAAATATGAAAAAAAAGATAGCCTGAATTAGATGTTCTAAAAGCCTATGATGATGTTTCTAAGCAAGGTGCATGGCAATATATATCGAGGAAAGAAGGAAACTAAAGGAACAAGAGGTAAATGACGAGTTTGGAGGAAGGATAAGTGAAGACTTACAAGTTAATAGCAATCTGTTTAGGAAGGAAGGGCGAAAGGTTAGAAAAGAGATTGAAGGGAATGAATTGTTAAAGGTATACATAGTAGGGATGGTGAGGGTCCAGGTTGATAAATTGGAGCATGTTGGAGAGTTGTCGGATGGGAGGATTTTGAGAAAATTTGCATAACATTGGCAGTGATGAAGAGGTTATATTGAAGGTGTGTCTGTTTGATGGTGTAAGAAGAAATAGGTATTTTAGGAATCAGTTTATTAGTAGGGTAGAGAGAGAAAGTTGAAGAATTGTAAATCAGCAGGTAAAGATGAAATTACTGGTGAAATGATCAAGAATGGAGACGAGATTGTGATTGACTGAATATGGAAGTTGTGTGACAAGTATTTGTGGAGGGTGTAGTTCTGGAGTACTGGAAGAGACCAGTGATAGTACCTTTGTATAAGGGTAAGGTAGATAAAGGGAACTGTAGATACTACAGTAAAAATAGCTCATTGAGTGCTGTTGGGAATATATATGCTGGTAGTTTGGTCGAAATAGTGGGTCGAGTAACTGAGGGGTTAATTGTTAATGAACAAAATGCGTTTAGAAATGGTAGAGGATGTATTGATAAAATTTTTATATTGAATTAAATGAGTGTGAAAATGAGAGAGAAGAGCTGAAACTTTATTTAGATTTTATGCACTTTCAACAGGCATATGAGAGGATTAATAAGGAAGCTCTGTGGTTGGGGTTAATGATAAATAGTGTTGATGGTAGGCTTCTGAATGGAATCAAAAGTATGCGTGTGTAAGAATACATTGAGTGGAGAGTGAATGGTTTAATGTTAATATCAGAGTGTGGCAGGGATATATTATGTCTCAATAGATATTTAATTTTTATATGGATGTGGTGATGAAAGAATTTAAGGCAGAATGGAAGAAAGCGGAGGGTGACTTGCTTATTGTATACCGTTGATTTGGTTTTGTGTGGTGAATCAGAAGAAAGTTGGAGAGGATTGGTAAAGAGATTTGGCAAGGGGTGTAAAACGAGAGGTTTGAAAGTAAATGCAGATAAAAGCTAGGTGATGTTAGTAGGTGTGGAGAATCCATAATGTGAAATCATGTTGGATGATGACCAACTGCAACAAGTATCTGAGTTTAAATATTTAGGCTATATTTGATTGAAAAGGGAATGGATGATGCAGAGTGTAGTAGTAAAATAGTGAGTGGTAGGAAGGTAGCTGGTGCAATTAAATCTTTAGTGAATGCAAGAGGAGTAAGCTTTGAGTGCTTTAGTGTTCTGCACGAAGATATGTTGTTACCGCTGTTAATGTATAGTAGTAAAATTATGGTGCGAAGTAAGAGGTAAATATCTTAGGTGTAGTCTGTTCAGATTGATAATTTTAGGGGCTTGTTAGGTCTGAGAAGAATCGATAGAATAAAGAATAAACGTATTAGGGAGTGGTGTAGTGTCATAAACGAGTAAATAAGAGAAAATGTGAGTTTATTAAAATGGTTTGGGCATTTGAGGTAATTGATTGGTTAAGCGATTGTATAGTGGTGGGTATGTTGGGAAACGGACCCAACCCCGCCAGGAAAATGGGTCAACATTTTCCTGCCAACACATTTTCCTATCGATCTTTTGGGTTAGTCCCCTGGGAAACTACCAGTTGGGAGATCTAAGAAAAAGTTGATTAAGTCAGTAAAAGTGTCTGAAGAAGGAAAGGAATTGAATTTAGTACAAGTGAGAAGAATGTTGCATAATAGGAGTGAATGACGGGCTTTTCTGAGGGGGCATGGTTGTGGGTCTGGCCCAGGGGATGAAATCTGACACTGATGAGAAAATCACAATGGGGATCTGTCGCGGCGTGTGAAGCTCTAAGGTGGATTTTGGCTGCAACGGGCTCTCACCTAAGGGTATAAGGGGATGGCATTTAAGATGTTTTTATTTCACCATACCTCATTTCTTCTATCTATCTATTGTCTCTCTGTCTCACTGCATCTCCCTCTTTCTCTCTATTTCTCTCTCTCTCACTTTCCTCCACTACTCTCCTCTCTCTCCTCCTCTCCTCTCTTCTGTATATATATATATTGTGTGTGTGTGTGTGTGTGTGTGTGTGTGTGTTCCTCCACCCTTCCTTCCTGTCCGGCTCCTTCTCTCCTCTCTCTCTCTCTCTCTCTCTCTCCTCTCTCTCTTTCTCCTCCTCTCTCTCCTCTCACTCTTATGTGTAAGTGTGTGTGTGTGTGTGTAATAATGGATGTGTGTGTGTGTGTGTGTGTGTGTGTGTGTGTGTGTGTGTGTGGGGATTGAGTAAATGTGCAAATTTTTTTTGTATTTAAATGACATTTTAAAATAATGTAATAATGTAATAATAATGTGTAATAATAATAATAATAATAATATGTAATATTAATAATAATAATATGTGTATGTTTATGTGGAGGATCCCATAAAATTTTTTTGCATGTTCACCTTCTCTTTTTTAAAATATTTTGAAACCTTAGGTGTTATCTAAAGGTACCATAATAATTAAAAACCTCATAACAAAATTCATAAGTTCCTGTGCCATTTACATAATGAAATTCGCATTGATTGCTTTATTTGTTCCATTAGACCCTTTTCCAAAGAATTTTGTTTCATGGTTTATGAATTTTCTTTATGAAATGAAAAAGAAAATAAAATTAAATTAATTTCCGTTACCTCTTAATCCTTTCATCTATATACTTATCTGTTTGTTTTCAAATATATTTTCATACATACATACTTACAGGCATACATGTGTGTATATAATAATAATAATAATAATAATAATAATAATAATAATAATAATAATAATAATAATATCTTTGTTTTATTGTGTTTAGTGTAAGATATTAATAATATTAATATGTATTATTATTGATGATGACCCATTGATGACCATTAGGCCATTGATACATTGATGCATTGATGATATTGATATTGATACATTATTATTATTATTGTTGTTGTTATTATTGTTATTGTTGTTGTTATTGTTGTTGTTATTATTATTATTGTTATTGATATTGTCATGTTGTTGTTGTTATTCATTATTGGGGAAAGAAGGTGTTTTTGATGATTATTGTTGTTATTCATCGTTAACATTATAATAGTTCATGATGATGATGATGTTATTATTGATTGACCCATTATTATTGACCCATTGTTTCGTTTAAAGGTTTTATTTTGTGTTTGTATTGGAGCATCCCTTTCTCTTTTGTGTGTGTGTGTGTGTGTGTGTGTGTGTGTTCTCTCTCTCTCACCTCTCTTTCTCTCTCTCTCTCTCTCCTCTCTCTCCTCTTTCTCTCTCTTTCTTTCTCTCTTTCTCTTTCTCCTCTTTCTCACTATATATATATATATATATATATATATATATATACTATATATATATATCATTTTTTTCTTGTGTGTGTACATATATAAATAAACTGAACTGATTGTAATAATTTATAAGTAGAGAAACAATTCACGTCCAAAAGGTTAAACGAAGCTATAGAACGCTCTGGTATGAATGAGACTCAAATCGACTTTAAATTGGTCCAGTGACCTCGTCTTTAAATAATACCAATGAAAAAAAAAAGAAAAAAAAAGAAAAAGAATAATAATAATAATAAAAGAATATAATTTATTTTTATAATTTATTTTATTTAATTTTTTTTTATTAGTATAATGACAAAGTTGAAAAAGAATTATACTTTGAAAAAGAGAAAGGAGTAAAATTATTTTGTGGTCTACATTTTTTTGGAAAATTATTTTGTGGTCTACATTTTTTTGGAAATTTTTTTTTATCATTACGAGAAGGTTGCTTAAACATTAATATTTCAAAGTGTTTTAACAAGCAAGGTCAAAATTCTCTTCAAAAGTACTTACTCAGAAATAGAAATCTAATCTTTTTTTTTTTATCCATGACAATTTAATTTAAATTAATTAATTTATTATTATTATTATTATTATTATTATTATTATTATTATTATTATTATTATTATTATTATTATTATTATTATTATTATTATTAGTAATATTACTACTACAACTAGTAGTAGTAGTAGAAGTAGTAGTAGGTGTAGGTGTTGTAGTAGTAGTAGTAGTAGTAGTAGTAGTAGTAGTAGTAGTATTAGTAGTCATGGGCGTAGGCAGGATTTCATTTAGGGGGGGCAAAGGTTGAGAGATATATATATATATATATATATATATATATATATATATATATATATATATATATATATATATATATATATATATATATATATATATATATATCTAGCAGCTTGGCGGCCGCCAAATGCTATCGACATACTGAGAGTTTTAGAGAATACTGTCAGAAGAAGCTAGCTGTGTAAAGGCGCACGGCTGGTTCGCTTCAGGCCAGTGTGAGAGGCAGAGGCATTGAGCTGGCAGAGAAAGTGGATGTTTGCGGCGTTTGTGGTCGAGAATTGATCGTCGTTGTCTGTCGGTTGATGTATGTATGTTGCTTAGGTTTTCTGCTAGAAGGCCGCCGAAAACGTCGTCACAGCTTGGGCATATAAGGGGTCATTTTTTTTGTTTCCTTAGTCGTATTTCATATTCACACCTTTACCTTGGTAGTGTGTGGTACTACTACTACTAGTTGTAGTAGTAATATTGTTATTATTATTATTATTATTATTATTATTGTTATTATTATTATTATTATTATTATTATTATTATTATTATTATTATTATTATTATTATTATTATTATTATTATTATTATTATTATTATTATTACAATAATGGAATATAGATGGATAGCATATTATTAGTGTTTATTTAAAGTTGAAAAATAATTCTTACCCCGGTAGGCGAAGTTACATTCCATAAGGTTTATGTAAGACTGGTAATTTTATCACCCTTAAACAAGGGTTTCTAAGTTATGGGTCGCCGGGGCTTCCGAGATGGGTCGTCGTGGCCCATCAGAAATAAAAATTACTACGCCTTTAAAATTGTTACATCAGCATTATAAATATGAAGAAAGACCCACGGGTCGCTAAGTTAATCGTCTTGTTCAATTTGGGTCGTGGGCCAAAAGAGGTGAAGAACCTTTGAAATAAAACCTAAAACCTTTTTGAAATATTTTTAAGCTTTCAAATTTTGAGGAATAATTAATAATAAAATAATAATAATAATAATAATAATAATAATAATAATAATAATAATAATAATAATAATAAAATAATAATAATAATAATAATAATAATAATAATAATAATAATAATAATAATAATAATAGGTCTACACAGATTCAAATTTTATCTGAGATGTTTTAGAAGTAGTTGCTATTTTACGAAGGAGAGCTAATCAAGATTGGTTGTATCTTCCAATTTACCAGAAATTACCTATATATATATATATATTATATATATATATATATATATATACATAATTTTAATAAATAATTTTAATTGTTTAAAATTTATACTATAAAAATATATATAATATATATATATATATATATATTGGAGTGTTATGAGTTATAGCAAAATTTCAACCTACAAAATGGGTATAGAAATTTTGATTAGATAACTATCATTATTATGAGTTATTATCTTTCGTTTGTCCAGGAAAATTTTCCGACAATAATTGATTGAATTAAGCAATTCAGCGATATGTAAAATTTATTAAGATATGCAATTTAACTTATAACCTAACCTAACCTAACCTAACCTAAACCTAAACCCTAAACCTAACCTAAACCTAACACTAACCTAAACTAACCTAACCTAACCTAACCTAGCTTAACCTAACCTAACCTATTATAACTTAACCTATGTATAAATATGTATGTCTGTGAACTTTCAGTATTTATGACTGCTCCAAAGTTTCGAAAATAGGTTGAAACTGATTTTCCCATTTTTTGGGACATCGGACATTACTCTACCTTGAAAATATTTCAGATATTTTTTTATATAATTTAGTATGTGTAGAGCAACGCAAAAATAAATAAATAAATAAATAAATAAATAAATAAATAAATAAATAAATAAATAAATAAATAAATAAATAAATAAATAAATAAATAAATAAATAAATAAATAAATAAAATAAATTAAGACCTATTATGCTTTTCAATCTGTGAAATCTTTTTTATTTTTATTTTTTTTCTGTAACTATCCCTCCTCAATTGCTAATGGTATTTAATTTCCAATTTTTAACCTATTTTTCATAGTGTTTAATTAATTATTATTTATTAATTATAATTAAATAGAGGGAAGGAAGTTCCGCTTTCGAAGCGATGAGATTAAATCCCATTGGGCATTTGGGGTGTAGGGTACTTCCCATGATATTCCAGTGTTCAATGGTTCACCCCTCTTGAGCTCATATCCATATATTTCTTACACTAGAGTAGATTCTCCGTTATGACATACAGACCATAAAACATTACTGCTATTACAGACTTCACTTTTTTCAAATATTCCTGTGTGGGGGGGGGGAGTGAAGGAATTCCCACAGGGAACGTTCTGCGTGTCTTAGGAGGCTACTGACAGGACAGTGGTAGTTGGTTTGGGGACCCATTACAACTTATCTTTTCTCTAGGAATGCTAATGCATTCCTTGGACCTGGTCGTGACCGCCGAAAGCGAGCTTGTATCTTTCGACGAAATTGTATGAATCGTTTGGGTAAATGCAATGTTAGAGAAATAAAGGCGAGAAGAGAGAGAGGTGATGGATGTATTTAGAAAGGGTAAATTTAATTTGCTTGCTGTGGCTGAAGCAATATGAAATGAAAGGTAGCGTTGATGACGAATGTTGTGGTGTGAAATGTGTTTGTTATTGGAGTGAAGAGGAATAAGAGAGGGAGAGAAAGAATTTCGATTCTGATGAGTGACTTGTGGAACAGAACAATGATGATTTTTTTTGTGTGAGTACTATAATATTAATGGTTAAATATATGTTTGGGAAGGTAAAGGCATTTGTGGTTGAAACATATGGTCCGTCTAAAAGCAATATTGAGAAGAGCGTGACTTTCTGGGATAATATGAATGATATTTTGGTTGAAGTGAGTAGGAGTTTCTGGTTGATTGAGTTTGGCGACTTAAATGGTTGGATAGGTGATCGAAAAAGAGATTGTTTAACTGGTTGGTACCTTTGGGGTTGAGGGAGAAAATGAGAACGGTAGGAAGATGATTAATTTCTGTGAGGAAAGAGGTATGTGTGTAAGTAACACATTCTTCTGGTACAATAGTATTCATAAGTATACGGGAGTTGGGATAGGTAGTAATGGTATCGAAGAGAAGTATTATTGATTTTGTGTAGGTGGGCGAAGAAGGAGATGATGAAATATGATGGACGTTAGATCGGTGAGGGGATTGGGGATGGGAATATCATATCATTATGTTGTTTTATGCAAGTTTATGTTAGTAGAGATATGGATGGAGAGGAAAGAGATAATGAAGGAAGTGGGGAGAATTAAGAATGAGAAGTTAAGTGAACAAGGTATAAGGAGAAGTGTATGAAGGCACTTAAAAATAAATCAGTTAGTTGAATGTGAACAAAAAGAAATCTGGAAGCAAATAAAGGAAGCTTTTGTTAGTAGTGCAAGAGAAGTGAGTGGGTGTCCTAAAGTAGGAAGTAAGAATGTCAATAGTGAGTGGTGGAATGAGGAGGTGATGCAAGCGGTTAAAAGTATAAAAGAGGTGTAATTGAATGTGCTAAAAACCAATGTTGAGGTCTCGAAAGAAAGGTGTATGAAAATATATTGAAGAAAAAATGGAAGACTAAAAGTTAAAAAAGTATGAGGGAAAAAGAGGTAATTTAACGGGTTGAAAGGAGTGTGAGTAGTGACATATATGGGAATTGGAAGCTGTTCTGGAAGGAAGTACGAAAGGTTAAGAAAGAGAGTAAGATGAACCTTCATAGAATAATGAATAGAGGTGGTACTTTCATGACTGATGGAATGAATGTGAGAAGGATGTGGAAGGAACACTTCGAAAATCTACATAACATTGGCTGTAATGAGAAAGGATAGTGAGTGTATGTGGGTTTGATGATGTATGGAGAAAATAGGTATTTTGGGGATGAGGTAATTAACAGGGAGGAGGTAATAGGTAGAGTGAGAAAGGTGAAGAATGTTAAATCAGCAGGTATAGATGAAATTACTGGCGAAATGATCAAGAATGGGGAAAGGGAGATTGTGATTGACTGGATATGGAAGTTATGCAACAAAGAGTTTGTAAGTTTGTTCAGAAAGATTGGAGAAGAACAGTAATAGTATTCTTATAAAAGGGTAAGGGAGATAAGGGGAACTGTAATTAGTTTATCGAGTGTTGTATGGAGGATATATGCTGGTATTTTTGCGATAGAGTAAGTCGATTGAGTGGATGACTGATTGGCGAAGAGCAAGGTGGGATTAGAAGTGGTAGAGGGTGCGTATGTCAAATTTTCACATTGAAACAAATGATTGAGAAAATGAAAGAGAAAAAAAATAAATTGTATTTAGGTTTTATGAACTTCAGTAGTATAGGGACCTCTTTTGGCAAGAGAAATGGCAGGCGGAAGTTGCAACAGGATGTTGCAAAGCAGCATATGCAACATTTTGCAATATTCGGATTTTCAGGCTTGACATGACAAGAAGGGGGTTTCTAAGGTCAGCGAAACCGTTTCTAAGGTCAACGAGACCATTTTCGGAGACCCTGGAGTTTCAAACTGGCAGGAAATCCAAGATATGTCGGCAGTTGACTTGCAATTTTCCTCTAACGTCACTAGATTTTGAAAATTAATATGTTAAAGTTATGGTTTCTAAGGTCGGTGAGACCGTTTATGAGATCTGTAAGAACGTTTTCGGAGTTTTTTAACCTGTACGTAAAGGGTTTAACCCCTCAAAAAGTGGATTTTTGGTTCCTAGAAGGTTTTAAATGATCGGTAGACCATTTCTGATGATTCCAATCGATTAATCTTGGTCTTTCACCCCAAAATCGATATTTAAATCGTCTTTCTACGTGCTCAATACATTGAAATACTTAATACGGACTTAATATATTGAAAAACATAATCGAAAGAAAATTCGATAGTTTTATTTAACATTTCACTCGATATAATGGGTAGTACTAGAGCCAAACCGGGGTTAAGAACAAGTCTAATAAGCCATACTTTTCCCCCTCATTTTAGGGAGTTCTATTCATCGTTTCCTCTCAAACGTGCTACACCAATAGCTGGTTGTATCACCTTCCTGGACCCGAGATTTCACGCAGTTATGCCCATCAAAAAGGGGTGCTGAGATTCTAAACTTGGAAATGGCCATAGGTAGACAGAAAGTAAATAGCCGACAGGGTTCGGCAGAGAAATCGGTGTTGAAAAAGGAAACGGAGCTTGAGTTGACTCATTTGCAGAGCCCGGAACTGGAGCCGTCTTGAAATATGCATATAATAGGAAAAGTAAGGTGACCTAATATATATGTTTATGAACCCGTAGAACATGTGTTCGAGCGTTTCAGAACCCTCAAGGGTGCTTGAGGGCCCCCGGGTGATTAACTGATTAACTGATATTTTTTACGCTATAAACAAAAAGAATAAAAAAAATTTGTGAAAACATAAAATGTTTTAAATGAATTTTGTCATGTTCATAAAAAAAACTTATTCTTATGTTGTATTAATAATAATGTTTGTGTTGTTAATAATATTTTTATCACCGATTTTGTTTTGGTGTTGTAAAGTAATGTTAGAGAATGCTTTTTTGATACCTATTCATAGGGTGAAATCTTTGTTATGGCAGCATTTATTCGTAATTCAGTATGATAGATATGCTAGGTTGTGATATGTTGTAGATATGCTAGGCATGTTATGATACGTTATGTTCTTAGTTCAGGTAATGGTATGCTAGCTTTATCGATGTTAAAACTTTGTTATGCTAACAATTTATTCGTACGTAAGGTATGTCATGTTTGTTATGGTACGTTATGTTCTTAGTTCAAGTAATGTTATTGTTTATACAAAGAGCATGAAAAAATAAAAAAAATTAGTAAAGACAAAATGTTTTTAATAAATTATGTTATGTTCATATAAATAACTCATTTTTGTGTAATGTTTATACAAAGAGCTTATTTTTATGTTATAAAACATAAAAGAATAAAAGATTTAGTAAAGACAAAATGTTTTTGATATATTATATGTTATGTACATTCAAAGAAGTTATTTTTGTGTAATGTTTATACAAAGAGCCTATTTTTGTTGTTATGCTAACCAAAACGACACCAAAATATGACGTAGAGCAGTAAAGCAGTAGCGCATGGACGGATGGGAGGGGTGGGGTGGGTTGTTTGCTCAACTGCTTTACTGCTTTTGAATCGATGAATAAAAATTATAAAAAAATTAGTAAAAACATAAAATGGTTAATAAAATTTTTAATCATAAATAAAATTTTATAAATAAAAAGTTTTAAAATAAAAATTTACAAATAAATAAATAAATAGAAAAAATAAAACTATAAATGTAGAACAATATTATAAAAAATCATTAAACAAAATATAAATGTAAAATAAAACATAAAATAAATAAAAACTTAGCTAACAAAATAAAACTATCAAACCTATCAAACAAAAATAAAGCTTTAAGCAAAATATAAATAAAGAAATATATTAGTTAACGATTACAAAAGAAAATGTGATTTGAATATTAAATGTGAAAATATAGACATTGGCCAACGATGTTTTGAAAACGGAACACAAATGCATGACGTTTTAGAAATAGCAGTCTTGTGAACAGTAAGGTAGCATAAGGTTTGGTTAGACAATGTATTAATAAAGGTAGCTAGGGGAGAATAACTAAATGTGTCTATATATAAAAGTGTGTGTGTTTGTGTGTGTAAAATAATAAAATAACAACAAACAACAACAGACTAACAAAATAAATAACTATATATACGAAAAACGAAGGAGAGGTTAACAAAGGTACCAGTTAACAAGAAACATATAAAATAATAGTCACCTATCATCAACCGTTGAGAACAGTCTTTGTGCCATGACACACATTAAGAAGCTGAAATATCACTTACTGTATATCTATCTCCTTATCAGATGTTTATTCGTCATCAGTAACCTGTGATTGGAACGTAATGGACCAATCAGCATCTCGCAATGCAGTGACGTCATTCATTGTGGTATATTAGGAAATTGGTTCAGTTGTGATATAACCTTTTGAGTGGAGCATTAGTTTTATGTAAAAACTGAATATTGTGAAAATTAGAGTGGTCGATGTAATTAATTAGTTGTATGTGTTAAGATAATATGTAAAACTATTTATTTGAAAAGTTAGTTACATCAGGTAAGACCAAACGTGCCGAGAGAGAGAGAGGGAGAGAGGGAGAGAGAGAGAGAGAGAGAGAGAGAGAGAGAGAGAGAGAGAGAGAGAGAGAGAGAGAGAGAGAGAGAGAGAGAGAGAGAGAGAGACGCCGTAATTTAATAAGGTAGATGGTGGCTAAGATAAGTACGTTAAGTCTCAGGCAATGTGGTTATGGAAAGATTGGTAGAACGGTATATAGTTAGAGTGAGTCCAATATAATTGATAAGCTTGTTGTGCAAAGTTTCATAGTTTATTGTGCTCATTTGGTTGCTACTGTGTTCAGCTAAAAATTTAGCAAATTAATAGTGGCCGCCGTATAAATTTAATAATATAACTCTTTGCTTAGATTCAATTTGGTGCAATATTTGGATGCTATAATGATTATTAAATAATTAATCAATTAATAGCTGAATTCATTTCACTTGTTTATGATCAAAACCCAGTTTTGGGGTTTGGTCTCCATCTCATATGGGAACCTTACCATTTCTGATTCCTCTGGAATCATCCTTCATTATCGTTCCTTTATATTCCTCTCTTATGCATTCCCATGCATCTCTCCTTTATTTAAGAATCCATTCAAAAGAATGACTTCACTAAGCGGAACTCGATTTCGGCTTCTGCTCCAGGTACCATTTTGACTCCACGCAGACTCTGACTTTGGCTCCGACTCCAACCAAGCTCCAGCTATTAAGGCCTGGCTACAGAGCTCCGGATGTATTAATTAAGGTATGTATGCTAGCTCAGCACCGCACAGCTTCCTGACTCTGGCTCTGGCCCTCATTGCTCCTCTTCATGACTTTCTATGGACTTTCTCAGTTTCTAACTTCTTCTTATCCCTTTTTCATCCTTCCTCCTTTTTCTCGTATGCACTCAGTACGTTTTTTCTTTTTTCGTCTGGGGGCCCCTCTTCCGGGAGTCATCAAGCACCATTGAGGGTTCTGAAACTCTCAAAATTGGGTTCTACGAGTTCATAAACTTAACCATATATTAGTTCATCTTCCTTGGCCTATTATCTGCTTATTTCAAGGCTCGGCTCCAATCCGGGTTCTGCTCCGGCTCAGTGCTCCGGAACATTGAGTCAACTCAAGCTTCGTTTTCTTCTTTAACTCGCAATTCCTTGCCGAATCCTGTTGGCTACTTATTTTTTTCGTTTACCTAACGGTCATTTCCAAGTTAAAGGGTTCAGCACCCCCATCTGGATGGGCGTAGTGAAGTGAAATCTCATCTCCGGGAAGGTGACACCATCAGCTATAATGATAGCAAGTTCGAGGTGGATACGATGATTATAACTCACTTAAATGGGGGGGGGGGAATTGTGACTTTTTAAGCTTTTTCCTAAACCCTCCATTTGGCTTTAGTACTTACCGAATATTATCGAGTGAAATGTTAAATAAAACTATCGAACTTTCTTTCGATTATGTTTTTCAATGTATTAAGCAGGGTTGGAACGAAAAAAATCAAATGAATTTTCAAATCAACTGATTTCTAGGTGATTTTTTTTATATTTTTAAGATTTTATAGAGATTTTAGGCAAATTCTTTTTTTTTTTAATTACTAATTATCCTAATTAACACCTAATTAATCTTTATTATTTTTTTCATCTAATATAATAAGTAAATTATAAATTCAAGTCACTTTTAATAAAGAAATAAATAGAATTAGAGCACTCAGAAATTATACAGTGTATATATATAATTTAAATAACTTATTTAAACTAAATAATAATTATATTTACTAAACTTATTATTATTAGGTTAATAATTTTCTTAATTAATATTTATAAAATTAAGCTTAGAGAAAATTTTCTCTTTTGTTTTGCAAAGAAATCAAAATAGTTAAAAATAAACGACTAAAGAAAAATAAAAAAAAACTCAAAAATTCGATTTATAGATAAAAAAAATCTAAAATTCTCGATGTATTAAGTCAACCAGAGCACGTAGAAAGACGATTTAAATATCAATTTGGGGTAAAAGACCACGATTAATCAAATGGAATCATCAGAAATGATCTATCGATCATTTAAAACTTTCTAGGAACCAAAAACTACCTTTTAGGGGGGGGGGTTAAACCTTTTAAGTTCAGGTTAAAAAATGTCAGAAGACGTTCTTACAGACCTAATAAATGGTCTCACTGACCTTAGAAACCATAGCTTTGACACATCAAGTGTTAAAATCTAACGACGCTAGAGGAAATTTGCAAGCCAACTCCGACATGACTTGGATTTGCTGCCAGTTTGAAGCTTTAGAGTCTCCGAAAATGGTCTCGTTGACCTTAGAAACGGTTTCGCTGACCTTAGAAACCTCATCATTGTCACGTCAAGCCTTGAAAACCGAACGTTGTAAAATGTTGTACATGTTGCTTTGCAACATCCTGTTGCAACTTCCGCCTGCCATTTCTCCTGCCGAAAGAGGTCCCTATACTGCTGACTCCCAACAGGCGTATGACAGGATCAATAGGGAAGATATGTGGCAGGTGTTAGTGATATATGGTGTTGGTGTTGAACTTTTGAATGAAATCAAAAGTATGTATATCGATAGTGAAGCTTGTGGAAGAATAAATGGAGTGGTAAGTTAATGATTTAATATTAATAGTGGAGCGAGGCAGGGATATGTTATGTCTCCATGGCTATTTAATTTCTATATGAATGGGGTGATGAAAGAATTAGAGGTAGGGGTGGTAGGGAAAGATATTAGACTGATGGAGAATGGAAGAGAGTGGAAGGTGCATTGCTTACTGTACGGTGATGATTGGTTTTATGTGGCGAATCTGATAAAAGTTTAAGAGAATTTTTAGAAGGGTTTAGCAGAGTGTATAAAAAAGGGGTTTGAATGTAAAGGTAGATAAGGGTAAATTGAGCAATTGGAATAAGTATCTGAGTTTAAATATTTAGGCTATATGTTGGATGAAAAGGAAACGCTTGATGCAGAATGTTGTAAGAAAGTTGTGAATGGTAGCAAATTGGCTGGTGCAGTTAAATCTTTGGCGAATGCAAAGGACCTGAGTCTTGGTTGTGATAGGGTTTTGCATATGGTATGTTGTTACCGGTGTTAATGTATAATTGTGAAACTATAGTGTGGAGTAAGATGTATAGATCTAAGGTTCACTGAGTTCAGATGGATAATCTTAGAGGCGTGTTAGGTGTAAGTAGAACTGATAGAACAAAAAAATAAACATATTAGGGAGTGGTATTGCAAAAAAAAGGAGTAAATGAAAGAAAAAATGAGAGTGCCTTAATGTGGTGAACATTTGGAAAGGATGGATGGCAGTCAGTTGGTCAAGCGGATGGATAGTGGTGAATGTGTTTGCAAATCGACCGGCAGCGAGACCGAAGAAAAAGTGGATTGAGTCAGTAAAGGATGGAAAGGAATGTGAGAGTGGCAGAGGCTAGAAGAAAGGTACATAATAGGAGTGTATGGCTGGGTTTTGTGAGGAGATATGGTTGTTGGCCTTTCCCAGGGTATGAACCTTACATTGAAGAGATATCACAGTGAGGGTCCTTCGCCGTTGGTTGTGAATACCTAGGGTGGATGTTTTGGCTGCAACGGGCTTTCGCTTAAGGGTATGTGCATGTTACACACCCTACTCACATTTGTGGGAAATGAAGGGAGGATAGAGAAATAAAGAAGAATATATATATATATATATATATATATATATATATATATATATATATATATATATATATTATAGTATATATATATATATTATATATATATATATATATATATATATATATAATATATATATATATGTATATATATATATATTTATAATGAATATTCTCATATTGTAAAAATGGTTTTTGGTAATCATGTTGTCCTTTTCATCTACATAGTTATGGTTGAGATTTCTGCGCTCATAAACATGAAAAGTAACAAAAGAAATAGGTTGTAAATAGCTGGAAAAGAAATGAGAGTGTTATAACCAACACAACAGATAATATTAGGATCTACAAACCTCATCAAACACAAATTCATCATTTAAAATTTGCACAGGAAAGTTAGTTACATTTTTTGTTACTTCATTTTGATCTAAAACTTGCTGTATGTTATATTAACCAATTTTTTTCATGCATCAATTTATATTTTTCATTAATAAATAATTAATCTCATTTTGAACATATATATATATAATATATATAGAGAGAAGAGAGAGAGAGGAGAGAGAGAGAGAGAGAAGAGAGAGAGAGACTCTGCCTTAAATAAAGTGGAAACTTTAACTTGATTATTAAAATAGATAATTCTACCAAGATTTGTAAGGCATTGTTCTTATAAATTAACTTCTATGTTGCTGATTTCAAACTAATTCTTCCTTGGGGCATTGAACCTACTACATACCCGTTAATACGTTCTAATATATATTATGATATACATGGGTGTATAAGATTGTGTAAGCACATGTTTGAATATAATTATAAATATGGGGTGAATATAATCTTCATAACGAACTTGTGAGGGGCTGTATTTAAATCCCCAACTCTAAGAATAGGTTTTAATGAATATGTCTCCATTAATAATCGAAGTTTAATATTAAATTAGTTAAAAACCTTAGGTTTCTATAGCAAAAATGCCAATTTTCACCTGACCTGACCTTCCTCTCCATCTGCGCCATATGCAGAGTCCCTCACAGCAGGTTTTCTTTTAAATGGCGAGATACCTACTGGACCGAGTATGATTTGAAGACTTGCTTTATTATCAAATCTTTTATTCCTAATATCTTTAACAGTAATTTAACAACAACTTAATTAAGTTTTTAGTAAAGAAATCTTATCGACTTTGGGGTTATTTTATCCATGAGGGTAATTTCTTATTTATAACCGTGGGTAATTTCTTATTACCCTTTGCATACGTCTTTATCTATATATATTTTTCTTTTAAGATTAATGAATTACAAAAGTTATCTAAAATATATTATTAGAATTAAAAGATTTTATATTGACAGTACTATTCTCATTATAGATATTAGTTGCTTAATCATTATATATATATATATATATATAATATATATATATAATATATATAGATTATATATATATATTATATATATATATTTATTATATATATATATATATATATATATATATATATATATATATATATATATATATATATATATATATATATATATATATATATATATATATATATATATATATATATATATATATTATATATATATATATATACTATTAGTGAATGGGGACGATTCCAAATTTGCAGCCGATGCCGTTCCGATTCCGATACCAGTCAAAAGTGCCGATTCCGATTCCGATTCCGATTCCGATTCCGATTCCGATTCCAATTCTTTTATATATATATATATTATATATTATATATATATATATATTATATATATATATAATATATATATATATTATATATATATATAATATATTATAATATATATATATATATATATATATATATATATACGGTATAATATATTATAAATATATATATATATATATATATAATATAAATATATTATATAATATATATATATATATATATATATATATATATATATATTAATATATATTATAATATATATATTTGCCTACTTTTGCTAAATCAACTAATTTTAGATATTAAAAACCTTATAAATTTATGTTATAGAATTCTCTTATATTTATCTTTGCAAAAGAAATAATTAGTTAATTACCAACCTTTTTATTTATTTAACCACTAGATTAAATTATTTATATTTTTTTTTATTTCAATAATGAACAATTTTTTCTTTTTTTTTTGTTAAAAAAAATATTCCTTCTTTAATTTTACTAAAAAGTAAGATCTTGAAGCAAAAATTATCATATTATTTTAGTTAATCATGGACCCTTAAGTTGTAGTGCAAAAACATTAACATTTCTTTCGTTTCTGAGGGCATCCGATTTTTTTAGGAGAATCAATTGATCCTCCAATTCTGAAGAGTCTTACACTTTCCACGGAAAAAGGGGACGAGCTTGAATATTTTCTAGCAAGGACAACCAAATGCCTGAAAAGTTCCTTTATTCGATGACCACCATTTGGTAAGGGACTTTCTGAATTTTTAATTTTCATATTTTTTATATTGGCTGATTTCTACTTTTTATAACATCTTCAATTTTTTCAATATATGTGTCTTTCTCCTTGGGAATGAGTTTTCTTTGCTGTTTTTAAAGTCTTTTTCTCTTTTAAATTTCCCGAAAAACAACTTTCAAAACTGAAGTTAAAAACTATTATCTTTCCAGTATCACTTTTTTCGCCCCATTCTTGTTGTAAATGAGAAAAATCTGAAATTGGTTTTTAAAGTAGTGGAAAACTGTTTTCTCCTTTCCTTTTTACAACATATATCTTCGCACATCCATTGCTTAAGATTATCCCCACTTTATATATTGTTATAATCATCCTCAAGGGAGGTAATTTTAAAGCGTGGATCAAGATATGGTAGCAAGCACAAGATTTCTTATCAATAAAGTGAGTGCTGAATTTATTCTTTACGTAATTTTACCATGCTGAATACTGTAGACCAAGTCCCTCAAATGGCTCTTTTTTTCTGACTGCAAGTCACCAAAAAAATGAAAATATTTTCATATTTTGGGATTATTGCGATGCCATTGATTCCTTGTGGCTCAATCTGAAAATTGGTTTAAAGTAGTGGAAACAGTTTTTTCCTTTCCTTATACAACATATATTTCGCACAGCCATTGCTTAAATCTATCTTCCTCTTTTTAAATTGTTATAATCATTTTGAAGGCAGAAAACTTTTTTGTAATCAAGATAGGTAGCAAGCACAAAGATTCTTATCAGTAAGTAAATGCTGAATCTATTTTTTACTGAATTTTTTCCACGCTGATACTGTAGACCCAAGTTGTCCCTAAAATAGTTCTTTTTTTCTGACTGTGATAAAAAAAAAAGTGCAAATCATTTTCATATTTTGGATTATTGCCGATGCCATTGATTTTGTGGCTCAATAATTTTTAGACAATTAACAAAATTTTTAAGTATTTTTTCAGCGAATTTTTTCAAGAAACTTTTCCCAAATTGTTTCTAGCATACAGGTTTTTGAATTATCACTGCAAATATATGAGAGCCGTCTTTTTGTTCAAAAATTCTTGAATGGTCAATATGGCTATTTAAAATTTTTTTTTTTTACTTATCTGGTTTGTATATCCTGAATAATCTGTGCTGTGGTAAATTAATCTAGTTTAGATATTCTTCATCCTTGGAAATAGCTTGGGGCGAGTGATTAAAATGACCTACATATAGATATAATATGGATATATTTTTTTTTACGTCTCTTTGTTCAAATATGGCCTCATTTGAGAAACTAGTGTCAAAGAGTGTAAGAAAGCAAGTAATTTCCTGGAATCCTGTTGTGTTAGCTCCTGCATGCCATATTAGGGTGCGTTATCCCTTACTAATAACCTGAATTTTATTAGGCAGGATATTGATTCTTCCATACATTTTTGAAGACAATCACTCTATATTAGATGCTGTGTGAGATACGTTGAAAAGGTGAAACTCGAAGGATAGCTTTATATTCAATGCTCCCAATTATTAGTGCAAGCTACGAGGCAATATTTCCACAGCTCAACTTACGAGTTGCACCGGTATATAATTATCAACATATTACAATAACCTGACTAACGAAACATTGCCAAATGTCTGCCTGTCTGAAAATTCCTAACAATGGTAATCTTAGGCCTCTACGTAAGATGCGCGGCCCGCTCAAATCGCAAGTTTTCTTTAATTTAATTAGAATTCAGGAAAGAATAATTAAAAATCATACGCCAGACCTTCGAAATATTGGTCTTTGAATATCAATAAGATCGAATAAAAAATTATTTCCAGATTGGTATCAAAGAATGCGACAAAGAAT